>VMDR010015850.1:0-21820 GCA_007922815.1 Macrotus californicus | reverse complement strand
TCTCTGTGTTCCTTACAATAGACTGTTTTTCCAAGATAATATTATTAGTTGATTTATTGATGCACTTATTGGTTTATGTAAAAATTTATGGGATGAATACTATATTAGCTTTTGCAATGCCAAATATTTAGATACAGAAAAGTTCTTTGATGGACCAGATTTAACATTATTGAATTTATCAACTTATTTGAAATGCATTTATTCATGTAACATTTGCATAACAAAATTAACCATTTTAAAGTGAGGACTTCAGTAGCAGTTAGTATATTCCAATGTTGAGCCACTATGATCTCTATTTCTAAAATGTTTCCATTACTCCCAATTAAACCCCTTACTCCTTAAGCAGTTTGTCCCCATTCTTGCTTCCCTCAGCTCCCCATGGAAACCACCACTCTTAATTCTGTCTGTATGAATTTATTTATTCCAGATACGTCACGTGAATGGAACTGTACAATATATGACCTTTGTGTCTGGCTTTTTCACATAATATTTTCAGTTTATCCATATTTTAGCATGCATCAGTATTTCATTCCTTTTCATAGTTAAACAATATTCCATTTGCATGTACGTACTATGATTTCTTTGTCTTTTCATCTACTGAAGAATATTTGAACTGGTTTTACCTTTTGGTTATTGTGAACAATGCTGCTATGAATGTGCCCATACCAATACTTGCTTTTGTACCTGTTTCAGTTCTCTAGGGTTAGACCTAAGAGAGAAGTTGTGTGTATCTATTTTCAATTCTTTTTGGTATAGACCATAAGAAAGGTTTATACCTATGGTTTACAGGTTTAATACCTTTAAAATATGGTAATTTTATTTTTAACTTTTTAAGGGAAAGCTAAACTGTTTTCCACAGCAGCCGAATCATTTTACATTCCCAACAGCAATGTGTAAGGGTTCTAATTTCTCCACATCTTGCCAACATTTATTATTTTCCACTGTTGTTATTGTTTTTTATAGCCATCCTAGAGTTTGTGAAGTTGTAAGTAATCATGGTTTTACTTTTCATTTCCCTAATAGTTAATGATGTTGAACATCTTTTAGTGTGTTTGTTGGCCATTTGTATTCTTCTTTGGGGAAGTGTCTACTTAAGTCCTTTATCCCCTTTTTAATACTTTTTGTCTTTTTGGTGTTTAGTTATAGTAGTTCTTTATATATTCTGGTTACTAGACTCATCAGATACATGACTTGCAAATATTTTTACTTGTCCTATAGGTTGTCCAGTCACTCTCTTGATAATGCTCTTTGACACCAGCTCTTTGACACATGGTTTTAATTCTGATAAAGTCCATTTTATCTCTTATTACTTCTGTAGCTTGTACTTTTGGTGTCATATCTGAGGAAACATTGCCAAATCCAATGCCATGAAAAGTTATCTGTTCTTAATGTTTATAAAATGTTTACTATGTCTTCTATTTCATGTACAATTTGATATATACATATAAAACTATACACATATGTGTACATATATGACATGTTCATTTCAAAGCATTTTTAAATTTTTTATTCATTTGACCCTTTTAACAATGCCACAAGATATTCAAGGCAACAGTGATTATGCTCATCTTTAAGATTAAAGAAAACCCTGAACTGGAAGAAGGAAAACTGTCAAAGTCTCCTGGATGGTAAATAGCAGACATGAGGCACAAATTCCAGCTGTATAGCCCCATGATGTGTCTTTACCATCCCACCATCTTGCTCCACAGAATGTCTCAATGTTTGCTAAATGATGTGAAACAGGGGAGAGAGGAAAAGAAAACTAAGATTTGCTGTGTCCCTACTATTCCACAAGGCTTTATTAAGGTGCTTCTGTATGTATCATCACACAGTTCTCACACCATCCTGAGGAAGATGTTGATATTCTGATTTTAAGATGAGGAAAGTGAGGCTCAGAGAATTTGTAATTTACTGTGTAGCATGCAGATAGCTAGCGGCAGAGTCTTTGTTCAACACCTAGTCAGCTTGACTCCTTGTGATAATCTAGCATTTAGTGGACAGCCCAGTGGCAGGAGATTGTTTCAAAGATGTATAATAATAGAACTTTAAAAATGAAAAACAATATTAGAATTTTTCTTCTAGGTCTTCCATTGTCCATGTTTAATGAAATCTGAGCATCCATTTCTTATTCTACAACTCATCTGCTTCAATGATAAGCCTGATTCCCCTACCCGCCTTTTCAATCATTCCTCAGCCAGAGTCCCTGACAATATTAAAAATCCTCCCATAGGGATGTGGAACCCTTTCTCTACAGCTTCAGCCTCCAGGCTCAGCTTGGCCAGATTCTATGGTACACCTCTCCCAGCCATCAAGGATCCTCATCTGGTATTTAACAAATTATGCCCCTTAAGCCCTCCTCCTCTTCTGCCTGCCCTTGGTACACAGACTGGAAATTAGAGACTAAGGGAAATTCACCTCTGACCTTTAATTCACTTTTTAATAAAAGCATTCAGTCATTTTCATGCTTCATACCAGACACAAGAGAGAGACAACTTATTGGTCCTTTGGAGGAAAATCCATCCATCTTCATGCACTAGCATTTGTTTTTCAGTGTGTCAACCTTCAAAATCAATTACTAACACTGAGCATGTTCATGTTAGCACCCAGTCCAGCGCCCAACATACATAGTAGGTGCTTATAAATATTGACTGTACTCAATGAATATTCATTGTTTTTGAAAAGTGAATGATGGTGCTCTTATTTGGCATAGTAAAATAAATTAATGGATAGAATCGTCCTGATATTATATTTTTCTTCTATCAACTTTTTCTTAAACTGTTGGTGATTTTGATGTGATACTTTTTATTATACATGCCCCAGTTGTTTGAGAAAGAAATCCCAGTTTTCTTAAAACTGACTTAAAAAAACAAAGGGGGAATTTATTAGCTCACTTACCTGCCTTGGCTGGATCCCGATTATCTTCAGTAACCTGCCCCCTCTTTGTCTTGGCCTGCTTTTCTCAGACTGGCTTCCTTCTGAAGCAAATTCATGTGGCTGCAAGCCCTTGGCATTTTCAGACCTTTAGGCATATTTTACCAGACCGGCAATTTCAGCTGGAAGACAGAGATGCTGTTCTAGCTCAAGTCCTGGGACTGCCTCACCTGGACTGTCATGCGCTCACTGCTGAGCCGATTGTGGTGGCCAAGGTGCTGTTGTACTTTCGTGGGTCGGTGGGTAACACACCCACCCCTGCAGCTGGGACCAGCCCTCCTTGAGTGATATGGACTGAGACTGGAGTAAAGAGATTCCTAAAAGAAAATTGGGCTGACTCAGCCAGATGATGGGAGAAAAAAAATAGATAAGCAAAACAACAAAGGCCCACCACATGTCTGATGCAGTACACAATCATTTGGGAATTATAAATGTGTTACACAAAAGTATAAGTTTGATTTCTTGGTGATAGGAAAAGTCACATTATTATCGTGTGTTCTACAACTGGAGGAAAAAATGAATTTCAAACTAGAATATACATTTAAAGAGCTTCTTTTGGAGCCTCCTTTACACACATGTAAGCAAAAGTTGTAGCTGCCTATATCGATATTTTTCCTTAGTCCAGTGCATTGTCTGTTTTCAACCTCCTCTACTACCAATTGACTGTCTATTATGTACCAAACATTGTATCTACATTGAGAATAGAGTGTTAAATAAGAAAAACATTTCTCTCCTCTGGGAAGTTAAACCCTAAAGGAGCTTATAAGACACATCTAATTAACTCCAAACTTGTGACTTATTAGAAGTTTGAATTGATGCACTAGAATTGTTCCATTTTCAAAAACTAGATATTAAATATATCCATTTTACTTTACTATTATTTTTTTAATCTTCACCTGAAGACATGTTTATTAATTTTAGAGAAAGAGGAAGGGAAATAGAGAGAAACATCAATTGATTGCCTCCCATACCCACCCCAACCAGGGAATCAAACACGCAACCTAGGTATGTGCCTTAACTGGGAATCAAACCCATAAACTTTTAGTGTATGAGATGATGCTCCAATCAACTGAGCTACCTGGCTAGAGAAATATATCCTTTTATATAAGAAGCAGGTTATTTGAACAGGTTGAATAACAATTATTTACTTGGATCTGTGTTAGACACTTTGAACAGGTGTCCACCTTCATCTTGCAATCATTTTTAGGTTCCCCTTTATAGCTAAAGGGGGAAAAATTGGCCCAGTGTCCTACAACAAGAGGACGGGGGAGCCAGGTGTTCCCCGAGTCTGACGTTTAAGCTTTCAAGGATGCCATGCCTATATTGGGTAATCCATGACTTCTCTTATGTCATGGTCATTAGTCACACCCAGAAATACAGCCTTGTTTATAGCAGCCATTGGAAAAAATTCTCAAGAACTTCTGGGAAAGCTGTGATGACAATGCCATTAGTCTGGTTCCTTGTACCCTAGGAATTGTGTAGTTGTGTAACATCTAAGAATATATTTGCATTGCTAACAGTGAGAACCCACTTCTGACACATTGTACTTCCCAGGTGTTTGGTGACAATCAAAGGCAACAGTACCTGTGAAAATTGCTTTGGGCAATATAGACAGATGTAATTTGTAAGGTTTTATTTTGTGTATCACTTGTCTCTCAACCTTCCTCTGCTTGCCCTCTTTCACACACATTTGTTGTGATTTCCAGCATTTCAGAGGTGGCATAGTTCACGCTTAGGGCAAACAAGCTTTTTCTTTCATTATCTACTCCTTAATTTATTCTTATCCATCATTGATTTCCTCTAGTCTCCCATGTTCTAGGTAGTCAGTGCTAGAGATAAGGAAGCACGGTCTGAGGGAAAGAGTATGAAGTTTGAACTTAGGGTCTGAATCCTGACTTCTGCTCTGAATACAGTTTTGAGACAGTCAGCTCAACGCTCTACAAATTCACTTTCTTCTCCTTTAAAACAGGAATGATTTCCATCATTTACAGGAAATTTACTGAGTGCTAGAGGGGACACAAGGCTCAATAAATCATTATTTTCTTCTAGACATTTTCTCTGCCATCTAAGAGCTCACAGTTTAGAAGTTGGCAGGACATTTTTCAAGGTTATTTTAAATCAGGGAAAAATCAAGTGGCTGTGAAGGGCAACCTCTCAGTGGTACAGTAAGGC
This sequence comes from Macrotus californicus, assembly GCA_007922815.1. NCBI lineage: Eukaryota > Metazoa > Chordata > Mammalia > Chiroptera > Phyllostomidae > Macrotus > Macrotus californicus. The sequence continues at coordinate 16,717 of VMDR010015850.1, read as the reverse complement.
ATGACCTAACCAAAGACACCCAGCAGGGACTAGTAGAATCTAGTCTTGAATCAAATTTCCTAGGAAATTTCCAATAAGGTAGACATCTTTTGGTTTACTAAACTATCCTTTGGGCCTTGTTATTAAAGAATATTCTCTGAAGTTAGTGAATTCTCAAGAGGAAAAAGTGAGCTGGGATATCTCAATGCTAAGTTAAGGAGCATATGTGTAGTACAAGTGAGGATGAAATGTGTGGCTTACTTTTTCATTAAAAAAAATAAGTAAATATATTCTAGGGAATCGGATGGGTCAGAAAAGGAAGGTTCTGGCACCAAGAAGTTGATTTTACAACGGATGGTTAGTGTCATAAAAGCACTCTTTGGTTGGGCAATCTAGGGCGCTTTGGCGGTTTTGTTGCAGTTTGTGAGTGTGTGGCCTTTCACACAACCAGCACAAGGCAGTTGTGTGTTGTTTCAGGTTGCAGACACTCCACATCACATAAAAATACCCTATAGTCAGCCTCTCTTTACCTTCTTTTTCTGCTTGTCCCCTGCCACCCTGCGGTGGCCCCATCAAACATCCAGAACCTGTTTATATTTACCTCTGCTTGGCCCTTGTTGCTCCTAATGATGTCCTTGAGAGATCACCTTGAGTGTCACCATGAAGCAGTTGAAATGAGGTTTCAGTGTTCCTTTGTTGTAGACTAAACAATGGCCCCGGAAGATACCAGATCCTAATCCTTGGAACCTACAAATGTAATCTTATTTAGAAAAAGGTTGCTAAAAATGTGACTAAGTTAAGGCTCTAGAGAAAGGGGCAGCCTGTGGGCCCTAAATGCAGTCACAAATGTCCTTATTAGAGAGGGACAGAGGTAGATTTAACACAGAACAAGAAGAGAAGGCAGCATGATTGCAGAGACTGGGAACAGGTGGGAGTGAGGTAGTCACAAGCTCCGAAGGCCAATAGACAACCAGAAACTGGGAGAGGCAAGGAATGGATTCTCCTCTTGTGAGTCTGCAGGGAGCATGACCCAATCAACTCCTTGATTTCAAAGTCTGGCCTCCAGACCCAAGAGAATAAATATCTATTGTTTCAAACGACTACCTTTGTGATCATTTGTTTCAGCAGCCAGAGGAAATGAATACAGCCTCTACGTCCTTTCTCTGGCCATTCTACTATTCTGAATATTACTGTGAATTATTTAAATTTTATTGCAAGTAAAAGATCTTATAAAATAAGTCCACCCACATTTTAGGAAATCACGAGAGACATGTTATGATAGGTCAGAACTGGAAGGGTCCTCAGGGACCACTCAAACTTTTCGTCATAAAGGTGGGGTGACTGAAGTGCAGACAGAGAGGTTACTTGCCCAGGGTCATTCAGTATGTTAGTAGGATAGCCAGGACCTAACACAAGACCCAAGTTTTCTGTTTTGGTCAAGCGCTTTGTCTACCAAGATAAGAGGGCATAATTATGAGGATTTCTGCCTTAGCAAGTGGATAGGAAAGAATCTGTGTAAGTTTCCTTGAAGGATGTGATTTTTTAAAAATATGAATTGTAGATCAGCCCCTTCACTCTAATTAACTAAACCCAAGAAACACTTAGAGGAATAGTAGAAAATGAAAATCTTTTCTTCAAGAAACAGATATAATCGAATATGTCTGACTTGGAAAGATATTTCTGGTATACAGTTGCAGTTAGGTGTACACTCTCTGGCATCAGAGCACCTGCCCAGAATTCTGTCTCTGCCATGCACCAGCCCTGTAAACCTGGGCAAGTTACTCTCCCGGAGTCTCAGTTTCCTCATCTGTAGAACAGAGGAAATAACAGTCCTTGTCTGAGACTATTGTGAACATTAAACTAGATGCTCTATGTAAAGTACCTCCCGCCTGCCTGACAATAGAGGCTCCATCAATGTTAGTGAGCATTTTGTATTATATTATCAGATAAAAAAGTAAGTTTTAGCAGAGTCAATCACATTTTATCTTTCTAAAATTTCTTATTTGGATATTATCCAATGACCTGGGAATTCCTTTAGTAATCAGGAAAAACAGTAAAGATGAAAATCAGGTCTGACTCACAGGGAGCAAAGCCTGTTGTGAGAAGCTGGGGGCTCTGGGGCAGCAGCTGCTGAGACTCCCAGAGCTGATGGGAATCCTCCGACCTCTCTTCTGGGAAATGCATAACTGTAAATATGCATTTACATAAATATGAATACACAAATAAGATCAAAGACTTCTTGATTTTGGAGGACCAAGGTGAGCCATTCCTGTAACCTAAACTCCACATTACACAATGTCCTGATGCTGCTTGGAAGTCCTGGAGATGGCAGTCAGGAGGCCTGGACTCCGCCCCAGTCTAGCGCCCCCAGCATGTGTGGCTTGGCAGGCCATCTCTCAAGACTGTTTCCTTATGAGGAACAAATGAGATAAAGGATATAAACAGAAAGCCAGTCCAAAGGCTTGACATATTCTATCAATTACCGAACTTAACCACGTATACCTTTGTCATATATTTTAATTCTGTTCTCTCTGCTCCAGTTTTCATTGTTGTATTTCTTGTTCTCATTACTTTTCTCTTGACTATTAGCTTCTTAGTTGGTCTTCCTGAGTCATGTCTGGTTTTTCTCTATCTATCCTAACAGAATAATCTCCCTTAAATACATCTTCTGCCATGATATTCCACCAGTACTTTTATCTACAACTCCCTGTCACCTACTATATGAGATGGTTGAGCATAAAAGAAGAAGGAAAGTGTTTGTCAAGGTATAGAGACAACTATTTTAACTAAAATATCCCCAAAAGAGCTATGATCTTTGTTTCCTAATTCTGTTGTTGGGATACTGGTGCTCTGGCTCCTAGAGAGGAGTTTTGAGTAATCTACCCTGCTGGAATCAAAGGCCCTGAGTCCTCTCCCCTTGCCTCTGGTCCTATTCCTGGCTCCGAGCCCTACCATTTAGACATGACAACAAGTGCCTTACGTCAGCTGACCAGCTGCTGATCTCTTGGATATGTTTTTGTACTTTTTCTCTGATTACTTCTGTTGAATAGCCTTCTGATTGATGGGTTGACACTCTCTGGACCTATCCAGGCTTCTTCATGAGAGGGAATGATTTATTCTTTCATTTTATGCATCTATTAAGTGCCTAATAATTATTAGGAACTATGCTAGCTGAATCTGGTTCTACCTTCATGGAACTTTAGACTTAGCAAAGAAAATAGCAATTGAAAAATTGTAAGTGTATTGAATATTACTAAATAGGAAGAAAAATATGCTATGGAACATAGCATACTGAACATAGAACAGGAGACCCCTAACTTAGATAGGGGTGTCAGAGAAGACCACCTTGGGAAGGTGACATTGTGCTGAGACTTAAAGGAATGAAGTCTAGTAATGTCTAGAAGGAACTTCCTTGCTTCTTCTAGTCACCCAAGCAGATAAACTAGGTACCAAGACTGGCACCTCAGCCTGGTACCAAGTTGCATCTAGAAATCTGGGCTGGCTGGAGGCAGTGGCATGAACACTAAACATTCACATAGTTCTATCTTTGTCACTGCGGGTTGTGGGATATTTGGTAAAGTTACTTATCCTTTCTGACCCATAGTTTCCACATATGGGAAACACAAATGATAACCCTTCAAGGTCATTGTGAACGATAATGAAATAATGAAAATAAAAGCATTTTGAAAATTGCCAACTATGTGGATCAAAGGGAGGAAGTTGATTATAAAGTATGTGACCCAGCATTGAGATGGAACAAGGAACTATCAGAAATTAGTCATTTCAAAGTTTCATACTCTCTTGGGACTTCAAGGGTTTCATATATGTTGTAGATACATGTGCTCTGCATATACAGGGTTCGGCACAAATAACGCCCCTGTTTTATTACAAGATCTTTTATTACAAAATCATAACATAACAATCTCATACTCAAGCACACCATATGACATTTTGGGTGAAATATTCAAATTAAAACTATAAATTATTATACCCCTATTATTACCAACCATACTCAAGCAGACCTTACTTCTGCTGGACCCTGTATTATTATTCAAGAGGGTAAAAGCAGTTTTAAATATTATCTGCATGGCTAAATTGTCCCCAAGGAGACAGCCCCTCCCTAAATGATATCACTAAAATTTCAATTGCTTGGCTTAATGGAACCCAATACCTCCATAAACCTCTGGGGTTATGATGGCTATGTCCTACCCTGATAATATATGATAACATGCCAAATTGTTAGTGCTATTCCTTTGCCAACATAAGTCCACAACTTTCTGTCAATCTAATGGCCAATGATAGGCTGGCCAAGGACAGCTGGCTTATTCTCTATAGAAATCGTTTTGTGCTTTGATGAACAAAACTATGATTAGGGATTCCAGTCTGGAGTCCAGAGCTCCAGGCATCACATGGGTTCTGGAATGACTGTAGGCTTCTGAAGATGCAAAGCATTGGCACCAAAGACCTTAGGTATTTTTGCAGTAAGAGGAAATGTCAGAGACATACATGGCCCCTGGTCTCTGCATGCCCACATGTTACTTTTTTTGGATCGTTTATGAATGAAACACAGTAAGACTGACACAGTGTTCTTTGGCTGATTAATCATTGGTTACTTTCAGCTTGACGTACAGTTGCTCTTCTAATTGTTTGTGAGCAAAGCTGGAGTGGGGAGCCAGCTATTGGGTGGACCCTTGTAGATACATAGCAGAGAGTATCTGGGGATGGCTGCTCCCCCTACAACCTGATTGCTTAATAGCTGCAGGTAGATATATGTATGTTGTAAGGATTAAACATGCTCTGCAAGTAATATACCAGCAGAGTGCCTGATAGAGGGTGAATGTTCTATAAGTATATTACTTATCAATGACTATCACCAGTGTGCATGGGAATAGGGTTAAGCTCACCAAAGAACAAATGGCTTTAGAGAAATAGCACATCCCTTTTCTTTATGTTTCCCACAGGGTTTCCTCATAACCTCTTTGGACTGAGCACCAAGGCTTTTATTTTTTTAATTGTAAAGGCCACATCACAGGAGAAATAAAGGGCAGTGGAGACAGGACATCCTTGGAATTTGAAATGGCCTATGTCCAAATGCCTAGTTTATGGTGTGTGTGTGTGTGTGTGTGTGTGTGTGTACTAAGCATTTGAAATAGGAGTTTTCAGATGATTATTTCTAAAGGCCATTCTGGCTGTGAATTCTATGTTTGCATGGCACTAGGGCCACAAAAGTTCAAAGGAGAAAGAGCTCGACAGAGAGGAGGAGAATCTATGGCCCTCCAACCACTTCAGGACTAACTCCACACAGTATCTAGTATATTGCATGACTTAACCTCACTGCTATCCAGTGAGTACTCCTATCCGCTACACAGGTGAGTACTCCTGTTTTATTAGTGGACACACTGAAGCTAGGAGGTGAAAGAGTGGTCCAAGGTCATGTAACTAGTAAATGACAGGGCCTGGTGTAGATAGTAAGTGGTAGATATTGACCTGGTGATGCCAAGTCAATCAATCTGAGGGAGTGAAGAGCTCAGGGAATGAGGCAGTTAGAGCTTAGGGGACTATAGACGGAGGATACAGTAAAAAAGATGACAGATTTGCAGGATAATGTTAGTTCCTAGAGATCCCAATGGAGGTCTAAAGGGAATAAATACATTACTCAAAGGCCTCTTATTTTGGCCTTCTGGGAAGACCAAAGGGGGAGAATAGGGAAATCAGCTCGCAGAAACAAATCACTTTAAATAACAGCAATGAATTGAGCCAAGCAAAGAGCACTTGTGATCAAATTCCCTTGGGTGTGGCTTTCCAAGGACACATTTTAGATTCTATATTGGACAAGAGTTTGAACTAAAAAAAAAAAAAATTGTTGCGCCAGACTTTGATTGCTATCTGCAAGGGAAACAGACAGTGGAAACTATTTCATTAACACTGATGGGAAAAACACATTTTCACAGTGCCCTGAATAGCCATGCTTAGTGTTTGAAGTCGTTATCATAATAATGGGTAAGCTGAAAGGAGGAAAAGACACTACAAATGACTTCAAAGCAAGAGAGAGGAGAGAAAGATAATCGTGAAAGTCATACTGGGACTTGGTTGCTGGTGAGAAATTTCCACAGAACATTAAGCTCTTCCTGAAGCTTCCTTCCTGAGACCTACCTGGGCTGCGAGGTGAAGGAAAGTATATGTGATTAGATCCTTGTTAGATGCAGCACATTCAGGGCTTGCCAGAGCTTCCGGGTAGACTGAATGCCTCATCAGTTTCTTTATTTCTTTATTTGTTGTTCATTAATTTATTTAATCACTTTTTTCATTTGTTACATATTCTCTTAACACTTCCTACATGTGAGGTTATGAGTTTAGTGCTAAGATAGCAAAGAGGAACAAATAAGACAAAGCTTACAGTCTAGTAAAGAATAGCATAGATAATTATAGCTCCTGTGATAATGCTAGAATGAAGGTATCGAGAAATTTCAGAGGATGGAGAGAACAGAGTCTTTAACTTTCACTTTGTCATACCTACTTTGTGTTATAGAAATACAGAATAATCAGAATGTGCTCCCTCCTTTCTCCAGGCTTCACAATCTAATGGAAAAATGCCCACTGTAGAAGGAACTTGAGTCAACAACTCCAAGCTCATGGAAAGTAATGTCTTCACTACTGGTAGGCCCAATGAATGAGAGACAGGAGAAGACAGATCTAGATTCCATTTAGCTCAAAATGTTCTAACCTGCAGGGTTCACAAAGAGAGTTCAGCAGAAACTTGAAAGGCAGTGGCTGAACTCGGCATCCCTTGGTCCAGTGTCTCCTGATCTGCTGGTGGCATTCCTCTTTGCTGAGGTGGAGAACACTGGATGGGGAGCAGTCGTGGGAGGAGAATGTTAAGTTTTATTTTGGACCTATTTAGTTGGAGAAGCCTGAAAGACATTCAAGTGAAGATGTTAAGAAAACTGTTGTGTATATGAGACAGAAAGTCAGAAGGAAATATAGTCTGGTAATATTATTTGGGAATTGTTATCATGGGGGAGATTATTGAAACCAATGGCTTTGATTAAATCATCTCAACAATGGTTCCATGGGTACTCAGTGGATTTTGTAGCTAACTCCCCAGGACTTAAGAACAATGGAATCACAGGAACACTGGCTGAGATGGCTACTTAAGGAAACTTGCTGTTCATTTTGTGCAATTATAGGCATTGGCTCTTGAATCAAAAAGGACCAGCTGGTCACCAACTCAATGCAATAATCTACCCCATAGCATCCTAGTCTTACATTGATACCAGTCATAGAAAGTCTTGTAACCATTGCTGGACAACATAGTTTAGGGCAAAGGAGCAGGTCTGTGATTGCTGACTATGCTACATTGAAACCCTGGATTTGCCATTTAAACCATACTACTGTCCAGTTCTCATTGCTGTGGTGTGTCCATCAGACCATGTTAGAAGACCTTGTCTAATGTATAGCTATTCAAATTTCAGGCCTGGTACAGGATTATTTCATTTTCCTGAGCTCACGTAAATTTCTGGTAACCACATTTCCTTTGTTTTGTCACTGCAGAGCATCTTTTAGACTTCTTTCATCAAACCGTACAGTTTTCCATGAGCTCTTAGTGACACAGGTGCCCTTTGTAAAAATACTGGGCTTCTCCATATTAGAGAACAGGTGTTAGTCAATTTGTATGAAACTCAGTTGCCACTCATCTGAAACTTTCATTTCCCAGGAGGGAAGACTTGTACCCAGAAATTAGGGACATGCTTGGGGACACAGAGAGTTTGCAGCAGAGCAGGAACTGCCATCTTGTGCCCCCCGTTTCATCTCGAGTACGCTTTGTCCCTCTGCAGACCAAACCCATTCCTCCATCTGTAAGGAAAGAAGCTAGGAGATACGTGAATTGGAACTTTCTGCAGGTCAATCTGGTATTACAACACCGCCCTCTGATGAGCTAAGTGCAAATGAATCAGAACCAGATGGGCAAATGTTCCTGAAAACAACGTGTTTAAAAGGTGGAGAGGACGAAAATAAGTTTTTGCTGAAACTCTCAAGCACTTTGGCTACATCAAATGCATAGCATTTTGCCTTGCTTTCAGATACTTCTGTTATTACCACCAGGAGAAAATGACATGTTAGAGCTCCAGGGAGAAGCAGGGAAGTCAGGGGTAGAGATTATATTCACAGTCCTATAGCGAGCATGGCTGTCTTCAGCCCTTGTTTTCTCAAAGGTCATTCTTGGCAGGCAAATGAGGTCTAGATGAATAAAACAATCATAAGGAATCAATTCTAGAGAAATATCCAGGCTTACACTTTTAACATGCATTTTTCTTGGACTGTTCTGAGATTCACATTTTCAGATTCAACTAAGGTCTCTTGAGTACTTGTTAAGTCAAAGTTTTGCGTTAGGCACTCACGTGGTTCTTCTCTCACTTTGTCAATCTAACGTGGTTGTGAGGTGGCAGGATCATGACCAGATGAATGGTCTCAGGTGCAGGGAAGTGAAATAACTTGTTCAAGGTCACACAGATAGGCTGTACTGTCTAGTCCTGTAGCCACTAGCTACATGTGGCCATTAGCTACATGTGGCCGTTTAAATTTAAATTAGTTAATTCTAAATAAAATTAAAAATTGAGTTGCTCAGTTGTATGAGCCACATTTCAAGTACTCTATGGACACATGTGGCTAGTGACAAATTGGAGCTGTCTCACATAATATAACCTCCAAAAATGGAAAACACTTCTTTCTAAGCATAACTAGAAGCTTTCCTCTTCACCCTGGATAGAGTATACACTGCGACTCAGGCTGTTGCTTTATTAAGTCTGCTCTGTCCTTTATGTGGCTGCTGTGGAACAGCCATAGACCAGGAGGCAGATGGGAAGAGATGAGAATGTGGGATGTGTGTCTTCAATGGACATGCCTCCATTTCAGGGGCATCCTAGCACCGTGGCAGAGCATGTTGCCAAGGGCAGTGCAAGGGCTGAGTGTAATTCAGCAAAGTTAGGAAGGAGTACAAAGGGAGTACATGGTGGAGTGAAAAGATAGTGCAAATTTGGTCAGAAAAATTTGGGTCTGAATTCCATAACCACATGGGCTTGGGCACGTTGTGAAGAGGGATGGTTCCACCTCTTCTACAAACATGAGGATTAAATGTGTTAGTAGGTGTAAGACACTTAGCATAGTGTCTGATGCATAGTGGGTGTTTCACAAAACTAAGTGCCTTTGGCCAGTCATTCTCTCCTTTCCTGGTGGGATTTTCCAACAGTTCCATAGAATTCAAAAGAAAACACTCTGATTTCCGTGCTCTCCTCCCATTTTCGAAACTAGCTATCAGGAAAACTGGTGATATTGTTCTTTACGATATGTATGAACTAGAGCAACCTTGTCAAAGTGATATCTTCCTTTTTCTTTTTTTCTCATTCTTTTCTAACCTTATCTAATCATATAAAAGCAAGCATCTCTATTTTAGTCTTCACATTGGGATGGGTTTGAGGTTGGGTAACCAGAGAATGAGATCAGATTTACTTAGGGGAAGTCAGTGAATTTTATTCCTGGAACACTTTCCTCTGCTATTATTTGTTATATATATGATCATCACATTTCATTCTACAAACTCTGTACGGCATCTTGCTCAGTATGGCACTACTACAATAGAAAAGTAGAAGTTAAAAAGATTTACTATTTAGAACCTGGGGAAGTAGAAGTGAGAACACAAGGTTAAGATGGAAGAGAATAACATAACCTAGAAATGTTGATCATAAGGGCAGATACCACATGGAAATGATGAAGTTGTGTAATTCACATAACTAACCATTAGTACTTAGTCAATAAGATAATGTTTATCACTTCTGTTTGACTAACAGTTTATAGCATGACTCACAGTACCTGCCACATAAGGGAGTCTTTTGTGAACATTTCTTGAGTAGTGTGAAGAAAATGAGCCTCCAAGAGGTAAATCATCTCTCAAGGTCACCAAGCTATTAAGGGGCAGGGCCAGGATCCAGGCCCTGTGTCTCCTGACTTTCATTCATTGCCCTTTGGAGTGATGACAAGTCACATTTATTCAACACTAAAAATATAAAAGCCTCTTTTATTTCCGGACTTCTATTGAATGGCCTGACTATCCTGGGAGGTGGGCATTGTTGCCCCACATTGCAGGTGAGAAGTGACTCATACAGTATGACATAGCTAATATAAAACACAACAAGTGTTTGAATTCTGGTGGTTTCACTTTAAGTCCAGTGTTTCTTCCACCACAGCCCAGGTCTTACTCTTTCTTACTTACTGTTCATAAAAGGACAAAAGTAAAAATAAAAAAGGAAATACAATATTTCCCAATCAGGACATTATTCATCTATTGGGGTTCTGAGGGGTGATGTTTCCATCTCCCCATGACAGAAAAATACCCCAAGGGAAGCCCCCTCAAGCCAATAACTCTGACAGTCCCTTGGAACAAATGCTCTTATACTTGTTTTCGTGAAAGGGCATTTAGGTTCTGAATGTCCATTCAGAGTTGACTCTAGGCTAAGCTCGTGTGTCTTGGTGTAAAGAGCATGTGGAAGAGATTCAAGAAATGGTCACGGCCACGTTACCAGGGCTGCTCTGAGACTCCATTAAATTGGCTCCTCCCAATTAGCTATTTCCTTCCTTGAAGACACAGTTGGGAAGGAGTGTGCTGATCCTCTGTATGTGTATGTTTATGTACATCTCTGTGTGTATTAGGGTGATTTCTCCCAGTGAGTGTTGCATTTTCTGATCTTCACAGATGTAAGACTTCACCATGAAGAGAAGAAAGGTGGGAGCAGAGGCTGCTGTTTGCGAGAGGAGGAGAAGAGGTGGGATTGATGGGAGGCAGGAAACAGAATCGTACAGGTTTAATTGGCCTCATTTTATAGCATTTAGCCCTGTTTTCACAAGGTAGCAATGAATAGGCTCATAAAGGTAAACCGTTTTTCACCGTTATTGGGCCAGGAGTTGAAAGTTTCATTGTTATTCTTCCTTGGAGCTCATGCGGCCTCTTGAAATATTAACTCCTTTTTGCCTCAGCAACACTGACTGGATTTGTAATAACGATCCCATACGTTTGCAAAGAGATTCAGTTTACAAAGCGTTGGCCCATGTTATCCCATCTGCTATTTGATCTTTAGAATAATCCCATAAAGTACCCAGTGCAGATTCTTACTCCCATTTTTATAAGTAGAAAACTGAGGCCCAGAGAAATTAAGTGACTTGTTAGAATCACAGGCAATACCTGGCCTAGAAGGGAAGAGAAGGGCACCTATGTTTGCTGCTTATCTACTCTGTGCTACCCACAGTGCTGAAAGAGAAGCCTACATTTCAGAGAGGGATCATAACTGGCCTAAAGTTATTCAACTTAGCCTCCACCAACAACCGGGCTGGGGTGGGGGGAGATCACAATCAGTAACTGAGCCTGACTTTCTCTAACACCAGTGTTCTTTTCTACTACCCCACCAGCTCTCTGAGTATAACAGTCAAGGGCACATTTAGAAGGAAAAAAGAACTTGGCATTGATTATCCCAAACCACTGACAAACCAAACATTATGTAAATCAGGACCCACCGTGTGAATAATAGCTCACATGTGTAAGGCACTTTCAAAAGCACTTGGTGTAGATACTTCTTTAACCCTCACAATAGTCTTGTGAGCTAGATATTCCTCCCATTCCCGTTTTACAAATGAGGAAGTTGAGTTTCAGAGATGTGAGTAACTTATCAAAAGTCGCAGAGCTAGTGGGTGGCAGAGCTGAAATTCTAACATAGATCTGACTAGAAAAGATTGTCTCCTGTTAACCCATGTTTCTGACAAGTTAATTTCTGTTTCGTTTGGTTATTTCTATGGTCATATATCTTAAACTGAATCTAGTCCATCCCATCCTCATTACATACAACGTGAAGTTCAAACTGCTCAGCCTGAAGTTCAAGATCCTCAGAGATTTTCTAAGTTAATTTTCTGCTACCTCTCGACTGCCTCATGCCGCAGCCCTGTGCCAGTGAAGCTCTCTAATCCTTCAGTTGTATCCAGGATAGCATTTTAATCCTGCTTCCCCTCTGAGAACACTTTTGTTCTTTCAAGGACCACCTCAAATGTGATCAATTCCAAGTACCCTTCCAGGAACCCCCAATTGAGTGTAATGGGCCCCCAAAGTACTTTCCTATGGCCCAGATTATAATGCTTACCTTGTCTCCTTCACCCCCCGTGAATCCCACCTTGAGTGCCCAGGCAGGAGCTGATTCATGGCTTCATCCTCAGCACTGCAGATAAGGAATGAGCATTTTCTTTACATACCTAAAAATTGACTTACACATCATATGACATTAAGTGGCTTCTCACCATTCCTTTTGGTGTAGTAGAATAGTGCAGGGCTTTGGAACCAAATAGATGTGGGTTCAAATCCCAACATGTTTAATTCTCAGCTGTAACCTTGGCCATTAATTATTTAGGCCTCCTAACCCTCACGTTCCCCATCTGTTAAAGTGGTGATGGTGCTGCTTCTCCTGCAGAGAGTGTGGCTGTGAGGACTGAGCAAGGTGAAGGACAGAGGCATTTGGGACCGTGCTTGGCACACAAGACTCAGGAAATGTTAGTTGTTAGTATTAATATTATAGTAGTTTATAATGTCTGCCATCAATGTGATTAGCTTTTCTTTGGATTTGGGTATAAAATTGCATTGCTTTAGAAGTTAACTCTTCACCTTGACCAACACTCAACTCTTCTGTTTGACCTCTGCCATTTCCCATGCCTGTCTGCTTTATGGTTGCTGGAATTACTTATTAGAGCTGTGGCTTTGGAAACCATTTCTTCAAGTGCTCCTGTGCTTTAAAAGATGGCGTGTTGGGGAAATAAAATTAGGTAGGAGGGAGTAGGAAGGAAGGAAACCGTGTTGGAACCATTTCTTAGGAAAGCCAGTCATCCTCTCTGGGACTTCTTTTCCTTGTCTGCCAATCGAGGAGTGTTTGGCAACATAGGGCGTAAAGTCCCTCACTGTTTAAACACGCTGCCCATATCAACCTTTCACGTTCCAGTGCCAAGATACTAAATACCCTTATTCATAAAGACGAAATGTATGCAAATGCATCTCCCCCCGACCTTCTTCCAAAACATATACACACACACCAAATGCCCGGAGGAAATCCACAGTTCTGTTGTTTGAACATGCTGTTTTCTTTAACCAAGTGGTTGTTTGCAAATGTTTTCTGATTGTAGCAGCAGTGAGGCCGCCTCTCCTGGAGGAGATTGAGTTCTTTCTCTTTGAAAGATGCTGTTTACTGAAATAAATTCCACCTCCTTCTTTGTTTGGCTTTTCCTTTGTAAACAATCAAAGCCAACTGGAAGAGCCAGCAGTCTCAAGTTTGTTCATTCCGTGTGGCATCTGGCTTTGTTTTTCTTTCTTTCTTTTCCTAAGCTGAAATGCAGGCTGCATGGTAAGCCCCAATGCTTTTGCCAGTGGCAATTAATTCTGTAAGAATTGACCAGGAGTTCCACCAGTGGAGAAAAGAAGGGAAAGGTGGTTTTGATGCTGAATTCAGGATGGCAGAGAGCATGGCAGGTCAGAGAGGAGAATCAGACACCATCTGGTTTAGTGTCCCCCAAGTGCAGCTTGTCCCATGAGTGGCTCCTTGGAAAAAGACCTAGTTGCAGATAAAATTGATAAAAAAAGAAAGGCACAGCAGAGCTTCTAATCTGGATTCACAATGTACCTGAGCATACGAAAATTTCTGGGACTTACAATTCAAAAATTGTGCTTAATTTTGTCTAACTGAATTTCCCCAGTTTGTAGGACTAGGCGATTGTGTGTGTGTAAGCATGTGTGCACAGGTAACATTATTATTGGCAGAAGTGAATTTGTACCAAGGTATTTCGACCTCAAGACCCTACTCTCTCATCATTCCTTCAGTTGTACCTGCTAAAAAGTCACCTTTCAAAATGGAGGCCACCAGCTGTACCTGGCTCATTGACAGTTTGGTTTGGCCTTTGTGGTAACGGCCTCAGAGGACTTCATACTTTTGAATTATTTGCCAACATTTAGAAATGGGTGTTGTTTTATAAAAAGCCAAGATTCTTGCTTTTCTTGAAAAGCTGGAAGACCTGGCAGCATTTGGCCCTGCGTGTTGTGGCGACAACAAGCGTGCCGCTGCTCCCTTGGACCGGGCATCAGCGCTTAGTCACCACATTCCTGCCCAAGCTGACTTCCCTCACTGGTGTCCCATGCGTGGCCCTTGTTGACCTGTGAGCTGCCCTCCCCCGTTCACAGCAGCCCATAGTGAGGCAGCAATTTTGCTCTTTGTGCTTGCCTGCTTTTCACTTCCGAGAGCTGATTGCTGGTTGTGATGAGACCATCTTTGACAGGCAAAACCCCAGGGTGCCTGGTGTAGGGGAACCACTGCATATTAACAACAACAGCAAACAGATGCTGTCTATTGAGTATTTATTCTGTTCAACCTCTGTTTTTAGCCTTCAGCCTTATTTAACCTTTCTGACAATCTTATAAAGTAGGAATAATTATGTTACTCACTTGTGAGAAGAGTGAATGAGGGCACGGAAGTATTAGTATAACTTGCCTCATACAATGCAGTTAACAAGTGAAGAACTGAGGTTTGAATATGGGCACATGATCTTAACCACTATACTACTTCTCACAAAGCATTGTTTTGTGTTAAGTGACGTTAAAATTAAAATCTTATAAAACTCTTTATTTTGAACTAACATTGAACTTACAGAGAAGTTGAAAAGAAATGCAAAGAACCCCCTTATATCCCTCACCCTGCCCCTCCAGCATTTTAAATAAAATCATAGTACAATTATCATGTACAGGAAATTAATATTATTAATGAAACTATAGACCTTTTTCTAATTTCATCAATTTTAACACAAACATTTTTCCTTGTTTGTTCCAAGATCTTATCCACGATCTCACATTGTGGTTCCTTGTCATGTCTCCTCATCTCCTCTAGTCTGTAGTCTCTCCTTGGCCTTTGTGACCCTGACAGCTTTGAGGAATATTGATGAACTGTTTTTGTAAAATGTCCCTCAATTTGGGTGTGTGATGTTTTCTCATGACTGGAGAATGAGATATGCTTTATTTTGGCAAGAATACCAACACAAAAATGATGTGTCCTCAGCTTAGCATATCAAGGAGTTTGATTGTCTCATTGCTGGCACTGCACCTTCACCCCCGGGTTAAGTTCATTTCTGCTGGGTTTCTCCACCATAAAGTCACTATTCTTTCTTTTGCAGTTGATAAGTTTCTTGGGGACATTGATTCAAAATTGTGTGAATCCTGTTTCTTCTCAAACTTTTGTCCACTAATTTTAGCATTTTCCAGTTGATTCTGCCTGTGAAAACGTGCTTCTTTTGCTTTCAGTAAAAGAATTACAAAATAATAGAAAATACTGGAAGACTATAGTAAGAATCAAGATTATCATGCAAAATGTTTGAAAGCTACTCTTTTACTTAATAATCAATATTGCCTTTAATTTTATGATGGGGTTGATATCCTAACTTCACAGGAATGAATTTTGTGACTTTGAGAAAGCATTAAGAATTCAGATATTACTTTATTTATTGTTAATAGGGGCAACAGATGCAATTTGAGAGGGTTACTGCATGGGAAGAAAAGTTGGTAAGAGTAGATGCTCCAGTCAGATTGGCTGAACTAGTAGCCTGAAGCTGTCACTCATGAACTGTGTGACTTTTGGTAGGTTCTGTAACCTGGCTTTGCCTCAGTTCCTCTAAGATCCAATGTGCGGCTTCAACAAGATATTAGATGTCCAGCACTCACTTAGCCCAGTGCTTGGCATATAAGAAGTGATTGATATGTATTTGATGAACCTGAACTTGATATACTTAACCACTAATCTTAGAAGTAACACTTGTTAAGAATTGTAGAGGGTCTGAGGCTTTTCTCCACCTGCAAGCCAATACAGGTTACTCTAGTGGACGCTGACGTAAGTCACAAGACTCCTGGATCAGAGACAAAGGACTTTATTACTCACAGTACAACTAGTAGTGTGACCATTTTGTTCTCGTTGGCTCCTCTGGACTTCCAAGTTCCTTGGGGGCTTGTGGCATGGCCTAGTGGACACTGTACGGAGAGTGATGTGCTTCACAGCTGAGGAATCCTGAGCTTAACAAACCTTTTATACTGGACAGCAAATGAACCTACTCCCTGCTCCAGAGGGAGACATTCTCTCTACTTTCCCAGGTTGTTCACTATTGTAAACATCCTTGATGAGTTAGTCCAGAAGAAAAGATGTCAGTGTCTCTGCTCAGATATGCAAAAATGAGAGAGACCCATGGAGGAGAAGTATCTCCCCAAAACACTGAGTATTATTTGTGCTTCCCTTAGAAAAGACCAAATTGACCTAGAGGATTTTTTGTTGTTGTTATTGTTTTTAATCAGGGTTCCAGAAGTTGACAGAAATTAGTCTACTTAGCAAATTCTGTAAGTACTCCTGGTTTCTTAAGACTCTTTATTTCTTTTGACTCTGTATTTCAACTTCTGTTGAGCTTTCCACTTTATAAATCCTACATTAATGCTTTTTTCCCTCTAACTAGGCAATAAGACATTGTAATCACTGAGTCTGGTCTGATTTTTTAAACATGTCTCAGATCAGCCAGCTTCTGAATCAGTGTTCTTTCTTGTCTATATGGAGAAAACAAACTTCTCTACCTACTTAGGATGGAGGGTGGTGATGAGTTTTCTCTGTACCAAGGGCAGAGAGATGCCTGTGGAAGT
>VMDR010015849.1:0-21820 GCA_007922815.1 Macrotus californicus | reverse complement strand
TGATCAAAATCTTTAAAACCTTTAAGGACTACAAAAATATTGTACATGACATTCAGTTTTCAGTTTGAAGTAGAATTAATTCACTCCTAGATGGGAAAATCTGAGTTGCAGAAATGTTACATCACTCAAAGTTACAAATACAGACCCTGGACTGAACAAAAGCTTTCTGTTTTCAAATTCAGTGGATTTTCAGCACACCACAGTTGCTCTCCTAAATGCATTACAAATTAAGCTTGCATTTGTTAAGAGGAACTGGGAAAAAGAAGCAGTTGCAATACTGAACACACTAGACTTAAAATAAAAAGTATGGGCTTGAAATGTTTAAGTATGGGCATGTACCTTCCCTCACACTTAGTTATTCAAAAGATAGAGAAAAGCGATAGAATGTCATTGGTGACCAAGGAAACTATTCTGAAAGTTTCTTAATATTAATATACTTTAGTACATTGAGTTCAATTTTTATTAACTTTTGTTCCAAAAAATATTTAAAGAGGCAAATTTAACACTTCCCAGTATGACACGTGATATGGGCTGATAAGTATTATAGGTGGTGTTATGGGCTGATTTGTGCCCTCTCAAAATGCATGTTTGAGTTCTATCCCCTAGCAGCTTAGAATGCGAGGGCATTTGGAGAGAGGGTCTGTAAAGAGGTGATTAAGTTACAATGAGGTAGTTAGGATGCGCCTTGACCCAGTATGACAAGAAGAGGAACTAGGATCCAGGTGCCCAGGCACAGAGGGGGAACGCCATGTGAGCATGAAGACAGCCATCGAAAGCCAAGGAGAGAGGCCTCAGCGCACACGACCCTGCCAACACCTCACCTCCAACTCTGAGTCTCAGAACTGTGAGAAGATACATTTCTCTTGTTTAGCTACCCAGTCTACAGTGCTTTGTTATGGCAACTCTAGCAAGCTAGTACACATGGAAATGTATTAAATTACCATAAATAACAAACATAATTCTGTATTTAAAAATAAGTAATACCCTTGCAGACAACTGTAATTGAACAACAATAAAATAATTTTTTAAAAAAGTAACACTCTGAATAAATAGTGCGATATGTATTCATCATGCCAGGATTTGTTGACATACTATTTTCTATATCTTAAGTTCTTATATATGTATAGAAGCTAATATTTCACTTTCAGATTTGCCAGCATTCTCAGAAAACGTTATGTATAATTTCTTTGGACTATAATTTCTCTAAAAAAAGAATAAAGAACAACATGGATGAGACTCGAAAACATTACACCAAGTGAAAGAATCCCAACAAAAAGCCCCATGTTGTGCGATGCCACGTATATGGAACGTCCAGAACAGGCGAATCTGTAGAGATGGAAGGGAGAGCAGCGGTCGCCAGGGGATGAGGAGGGGGGAGAACTGAGAGTTACAGGGTTCCTTTTTGGGGTGGTGACCACATTCTGAATTTGGACAGTGGTGATGTCCGCACAACTGTGAATATACTAAAACTATGGAACTGCATTCCTTAAAATAGTTATAATAGTAAACGTTATGTCAATAAAAATATTTACTAAAGAAAGAATAAAGAGAAAGAACTGCACTCACGTCGGACAGAAGCCTGTCCAGATTGGAGTCGCTGGCTGTTTTCCTCTTGTCTTCCGGAAGCTCCTCTAACTCCCCGTACAGCTCCAGATTCAAGCGAGCTAATTTCTCCTGCATTCCCCGAACATGCTCCATCTGTTCGATGGAGCATTCATTTCCTGGGGGAGCATTCCAGAACATTAATAAAGATGAAGACAATTCTAACTATCTGCCTAGAGGAAATACTTTTAAACTCCACAGTGCTGCAAGAGGAATTGATTGTCTTCCTTTATAAACCAGTTTGTTAACGACTGCATATTTTCTAAATATAATAAATCAAATTTCTGACCAGGAAAACAATAACAATCTAAGAAATGACCATGGGCACTAAATAAATCATGTATGAAAGATTTTTAATAAATATTCTTTAGGTAAAGAAGATAACTTTTTTCAGTAGTAATATCATATACAGAAGCAATAGCAGCATCTAATCATTTCCAATTTGACAACTGTCATTTGAATAAAGTGATCCAATATTTTATAATGATCTCAATAAAATTAAGAGTCTCATAAAGACTTCAACCACGAATCCTTTCCCAACCAATTACATATTCCTCCTTTAAGAAATACATATGAAAATATTCATGAAGCACGTAGAATGTTATGAAGCATGAGAAACACAATGTAATATTTTCATATGCAGTAGTACAACTGAATTGATAAATGAAATCTAAGATGACTGCTTTTTCCACCTCTGGACTCTTTTCTTAACAAAAGAAAATGACACTTTTAAAAGGAACAGCAACATACATGCAGAAAATAGGATGCAAACATCTCAGAAAGGAAAATGCAAATGTCTGTTGCTTACCAAATGCTTGAAGTTTTCCAGAGTGGAAATCATTCAAAAGGCTGAGGAGCCCCTTCTCCATCTCCTGCACGTCTGAGACGTCGGTGAGAAAGGAATGCTGAATCGGCGTTGGCTGAGCACCTTTTCCTTCTCCGCCCTGAGGTTTCGTCTTTTCTTTCATCACTCTGCAAAGAAGATGCGATTAAAAAATCAACTGCATTTAACTGTCTTTAAAAGAGATGATTATTTTCAGACTGTTCTAGGTTAAGCAAAATTTGTGAATTAAATGGAATTTCCCTTAAAAACAGGAAATTGGAACACATTCAATATTAAATAAAACCAGCAATTTCAAGCCAGAAACCAAAAGAACAGGTTGTGAAAATCTCAAAGAAATGTATGAAATATAAGTACTAAGGTATATAAAAAGTTTGATTCATTCATTTATACAAAAACTAAAAAGAGAATTAGTACTTTCACTATCCTGTGTTTCATATTTTATTTCTCAGGACATACACCTTTCCCTTCTAAGCTGCACCCTATTTGCTTCATGAATGATTGGTCGTTCAACAGGCGGTGTGGAGCCCCTACTCTGCAGCTGTCACCATGCCCCATACTGGGTATACAGAGAGGCACATGACATCAGTCATTGCATGGAAGAGTACACAGCCTACAGAGAAAGAAAGACAACATCAATTCCTGGTCACCATATGATTTCTAAAAACCTGTTACTAACCTTGGCTCCTCCACCTCCCTATGGCCCCCACACGCAGTCATGAAGTCCAGTTGATAACAACCACAGATACATCTCTAATCTTTGTCATTCTCTCTTCTCCACTGCCACTACCCTGTGTCTTGACTGAACTACTCCAACACCTTCCTAACTGGTCTTCCTGTCTGTGTTGTTTCTGATCCCCCTTCCCTCCCCACAGAGCAGCCAAGTCAATTTTTTAAAAAGTAAAATCAGGGCATATACTTTACTTAATTCAAACCCTTCGGTAGCTTTGCACTGCCTGCTGCATAAAATATCCTTAAGAACCCCACCCTCTCGTCAACCTATCCTCTAGACTTTCTGAATCTCTTTGCCTCCTAGAATCCCACTCTTACCTACCTACATGCTAATCCTCTGCTTATATTAGCGTCCTTCTCCTTATGCCCATCTTTGTCAGGCTGCCTCCCACACAGCCTGCAGGTCTCAGTTTGAATGCCACTTCCTCCGGAAGGCCTTGGTAGAACCCCTAGATTAGATTAGTTCTTATTGCACACATCTATTACAGTATATGTCAGGCTCTCAACACTTGCGTGATGTGGGAACAGAGAAGGAGCAGTTCACTCAACCTAGGGGTAGCCACAGAAAACTTCCTAAAGGTGGTATGTCAGTGAAGCCTTAAAGAAAAAGTAGTTCACCAGGCAAAAAAGGAAGAAGGGGTTGAATATTATCCGTATAACTCCAACACATACCGCAGATCCCAACATACACATATATTCAATACTCAATTTCTTTGTAATGTTGCATGATGACATCTTTTCCATAAGTGTACTCACCACAATAAGGATAAGATAAACAGGCTATATGGTGGGTGTGGGGAAGGGCATAGCAAGAAAGAAACTAATATTCTTAACAAGAAATCAACTTAGAACATACAGGCCGTTGACAGTAGGTCTGCAACAGCTATTCACAAAGCAAGATGTGTATCTTATATTCATATTAGGTATACATATCATTATTTAATACCTTGCTACTCAAAATGCCGTCTAAGACCTATAGCATCAACATCACCCGAGAGCTAATTAGAAATGCTTATCTGAAGCCCTATCCCAGACTAACTGATTTGGAATCTGCACTTTACAAAGATCCCCGAGAGATCCATATTCCCATGAAAGTCTGACATAAACTACTACAGAATATAAGGTTTTAGGACACATCTTTTCTTTCACATTGGAAGTTTTATCCAAAAAGAAAATAAAAACCTGTTTATTCCACTTCAGTGTTTTTGATCATGTCACACCGTCTCATTTTATATTAAAGTAATTCAACAACAAAAAAACAGTCATTAGAATTATACCAGGTGCAGAGCCCCGATGTTAAGTATTGTCTCTGACACATAAGGACTATTTCCTACCCTTGCTTCTAGAGGAGGCTAGGAAAATAGAAGTACAAGGTAGAAAATGGCAATGAGGTATGAGTAAACTGCTATAAAAATTTAGTAAAAGGAGAAATTACCTTAAAAATCTCTTGGCTTTCTTTTTCTTCCAACCATAACCATATTCAAAATTTGACTCTAAATAAAACTCAGCCAGAAGGAAAACCCCTTTCCAATCTGATAATTTATTCAAAGGAAACCTCATAACCCTTGTTTATCATTTAATCCTTATGGGAATGTTCCTTCCCAGTGTCTCTGACTATGTCCCTTTTGTTTCCTCAGAGTGTGAGGCCATCGCCAAGGCAAGAATCTCGTCTTTTCCTTTGTGGAAACCCACTGGCTACAGCACGCCACAAGCACATTGCTTCTTTAGCTGACTCTCCACAAAGAGCTTGCAATTGGAAGTAAGTTAATTTAATCGTAAATAAAAAAAGAAATGATTATGAAATGTTTTTTCTCTAAAAAAATGTTATCTTGCTTTCCAAATATTTAATACTATAAAATAATCACACAAATGCAACAGTAACATATATCATATTTAAACTTGTCACTCCTGTTTCCTTCAGAGTCTGAAGACAAATGATGTCCACCAAATATTAATAATTACTTCTAGGTGATGAAATTTTAGTGTTTTAAGTTTCTGCTCTGAATTCTTCCTGTGTTTGAATTTTTAAAACAAACATTTCTACAAAAACAAGGACACCACACATTAAAAATATATATAAATTACCAAAGCAAAAAAACTCATCTTAGTTTAAAAAAAGTCACATATATGCATCCTTTATCCCATTTCTGGCTAGCTCATCAACTTTGTCTACAAGTTTTCTTGCTCTGTTTATTTTAATATAGGACAAAGTAAGGACCTTTAAACCATTTGTTTTGTACTAATCGCTATACATATGCCTTAACCTTTGTGAATTTTTTCTAAATCACTTATGTGTCTGAGCTGTTTTAAAAGTCAAGAGAAAAAAATGTTTTACGAATCACAGGATTGAGTATTTAATAGCGTTTTGCTGTGACACCATGAAAGAAAAAACTGACCTTTTTAACTTTGGTCGCTGCGAAGTTGGCTGTGATGCAGGATTTGAAAACCCTGTGCTTTTACTAACTGGAATGGCATTTTTTTTGGCATTAACCACCTGAGTAGAGTGGGCGCTAAAGGACTTAGGACTCCTCCTCTTCACTTTCCGCTCCTCCATTGTTTCTAGGCCAGCTTCTTAAGACCTAAAGAAAAACAGCAAAATTATACGTGTATGCTATAACACACCAAAATGAAAAAGGTTCAAACACCCACCTCGTAGGATGAAAGAAAATCAAGAATTTCAGAGGTTGTTAGTGAAAATTAGAATAAGGATGCCTTAAATTTAATCTACCTTACTTGTACACAGAAGCCTTAAGACAAATTGTCTATCAGACAAAAATTTTTTCACCCTTTTCTGTATTCACTCATCCCACAAATATTAACTCTCATCCAGTTGCCCAGCACTATTCTGGGCATTAGGGAGATGGTACCGAGCAAGACAAAGTCACTGCCTTCAAAAATCCTACATTAGTAAAAGTTTTGAATACATAAAAAATAAGCAAAACAGCCATGTGATATTCCCATCCTGACTCAAGCTTCAGGTGGCCTATAGATCTTTCTCTTAAAATATATTCTTAGGAGAACCAACTAGATTCAAACAGATGTATAACTGACAGGAGTATCTGCACTTGAACTAGTGACTAGAACCCTTATTTCAACTACCAATCAGCAACTCGGTGTCTGTCTAGGGATAATATTATAGTTCCTTGAACAAGTAAAGTTATGTAATATTAAACTTATTCTGTAAGTACTTTTGTATAAAGACTGTATTTATTTACTTTTAGAGAGAGGGGAAGAGAGAAAGAGAAAAATCAGTGTATGAGAGAAACATACTTCAGTTGCCTCTGGCACACGCCCCATCTGGGGACCAGGCCACAACCCAGGCATGTGCCCTGACCGGGAATCCAACTGGTGATCTTCCACTTTGTGGGACAATGCCCAACCAGCTAAGCCACATCAGCCTGGGCGTGTAACTATTTTTGATATACTTTCTCCACCTATTTCCAAAGAAACATAGAACTTCATTATATGTGTTTAGTTTTGCTAATACCAAAAAGGTTATACCATGGCCCTAGCTGGTGTGGCTCAGTGGATTGAGCACTGGCCTGAGAACCAAAAGGTCACAGGTTCATTCCCTGTCAGCGCACACGCCTGGGTTGTGGGCCAGGTCCCCAGTAGGTGGCACGTAAGAGGCAACCACACATTGATGTTTCTCTCTCTCTCTTTCTCCCTCCAGGTTCCCTTCTCTCTAAAAATAAATAAAATCTTTTTCTTTTAAAGTTACACTATGAAGTTACAGTCGACCCTTCCATAGAGAATATGTGTAAGACCTTCTGTTTAATACTTTCCCTTTACTTTATATATTAACCAGCTTTATTTTCCTAAGTCACCCACCTTAAAATATCCCCCTACATTTCCTTTTTATGTATGCATAATATTAAATTCCTCTTAACTTACTGTTTCATGTATCATAAGATGAAAAACTTAACGTCTATGGCTATTTACCTCAACAGACTGTGAAGTGCCTTAGGCGCATTAAGCCCTTTTTTGTATGTTGAGTTGCATTTAATCATGCTATGGCTGTTCAAAAAGATTCAAATCCACTGATGTCCTTCCTAAATTAGTGAACTGAGAATTGTAATGAAAATAGATGTTTTGCCAATGCCTGGAATCAGTGGCCCGAGTACTGGAATTTTTATAAACCACTGAGCTCAGCTGGCTTAGGCTGACTCTAGACAGTCGACACTGGAGCTATGACACCTCCAAAGAAGGAAAGGTTTTCGAGGAAAGGCTCTAACGCCCAGTACCTAATCCCAGATACTAAGTGAAAATCTCCTGACATCTTGGCTAGCAATTTTCCTTTAAAGAGGCATTTTTAGTAACAGAACAGACATTTGGGGGTTGTTTCAGCACGCAACACAAACGGTACGGAACTTTAGAAAAACGGCGGAGGTAAGCTCTCTAAAGAGGCAAGGATCTGTATGAAATGAGGACACAAACACGCTGGCCTTTGAACTTAATGCTAAAACACGAAAGAGCACAAAAAGAAAGTTACGAAGTAAAGCAATGCAAACCAACCAACAGCGGCCTAAACGAAGATGTTCTAAGAGGCTCGAAACGTATCTGTTGCGGGAAGGTAACATCTCTGACACGAGAACCCTGAAATCCTTCTTGTACACCAAGAAGCAAAGAACCAATTAGAAAGGGCCTTCTGAGCGGCTCGCAGTTCACTCAGACTGGTTTTGAGAACCAGGAACCCACGCCTCCAGGCAGGACCACTAGGAGTGCCCCTGGACTTCACCTCTCTGCGCTTCGCCGATCTGCCGACCCTTCACCGCCCAGGTTCCAACACTGAACAGAGCAGGTGGTGGGAGGGGCAGGAAGGAGGCCATGACAGGGGCGCCTTTGCCTACACTTCATACCTGAGGAAGGAGGGAATCGGGTGCGGTCCTCGACCTACAAAGACCCCGGATCCTCCGAAGCCGCCGCCGTAGCTGCAGCCGCCGAAGCTACTGCTACAGCTCGAGCCAGGGTCACATCCCGGACCCCTCTCCTCCAGGGCGCCCTTTGTTGACGGAAGTGACGTGAGGGGGTGGAGCCTCCCTGCCCTCGGCAGGAGCCTCGCCTCTTCCTGCCGCGGGTCCGCGCGGGTCTCCGCCCTTGACCCCTCAGTTCTTCACCTGGCCTACGTTCTGCCGTACCTTCGGCGGGCTTGGAAAAGAGGATCCAGAGCTGGGTTTTCATTTTGGGTTCTGTTGTCCAAAAGCAGGGAATGATAAAAGGTGGCGATGGGGGCAGGAATGAGAAAGATAGTACCTTTTTCGGAAGCTGCCCCGCCCCCTCGGTTAGTGTCAGCTTTTATGCACTACAATTCCCAGCGTGCTACTCGAGCCAGCCCGGAGGCGGAACCGGAGTGTCGCCCTAGCAACCATTCCTGGATTGTTTCCGTCACATCTCCGGAAATTGTCAAGGTAAATCAACTTGGACTGCAGCGTGAAAAACTGTGCTACTGAGCCTAATTAGAACCTAAATGCGATCCTATTACTAGCATTATTAATGGCGCTAGACATATGTTTTCTCTAAACTTCGCTACAATTTTGTGAGATAGGTGTTTTAGATGAGGTAGGTAACGGGGGTGTTATCCCCGTTTTAGAAAAGAATATTAAACACTCAGGCTGATAAATCCACGTCTGTTGCCAAGACAGTTCTTCCAATACACATCCTGCCTCTGAAGAAATAATTGAGGATTGAGAGAGAT
Organism: Macrotus californicus; assembly: GCA_007922815.1. Lineage (NCBI taxonomy): Eukaryota > Metazoa > Chordata > Mammalia > Chiroptera > Phyllostomidae > Macrotus > Macrotus californicus. The sequence continues at coordinate 12,950 of VMDR010015849.1, read as the reverse complement.
GGAACTTTCCTCAATGTGGGTAGACATCATTTCCATTCCCTGGTTTGGATAGCCTTCCCATGTGGGATTGGGAGTGGGGAGCGGGGAGCGGGGTTTTAGGTTCACAGACCGTTAGATTGAAGAGACTAAGGAGAGCACCACAGCCTTTCTCGCATTTGCTGTTGAGGAAACGGGAAACCGAATCTAGAGATTATGTCAGTATCAGGGGGGCAAAACAAAGACGAACTCAACTACCCATATTTTAAAATTATGAAATGTTTTAAAAAGAAAAAACAGTAAACATTCATGTACCCACTTGCCAGAATGAATGGATGTTACATTTTGTTGTTTTATGTTTCTAAATGAAATAAATGGAACATTACAGATAAAGCGGTAGCCACCTACTTCCCTTCTAAGAGGCAACCTCGACCTTAAATTTGATATGCATCTTGCTAATCTAGGTTTTTATACTTTTACTATGTGTTTATAAACAATATAGAGAATGACTTTGGGCTTTTGAAGTTTTACATAAAGGCTATATTTTTGTATTGTTCTAAAACTTAACTTTTTCACCCAATTCTGTGTTTCGGAAATCTGTGCACTTTGGCTCACATGGCTAGACTTCATTTGGTATTCTATTAAATAAATTTGCCACAACTGATTTGAGAATTCCCGTCATGATGGATAGTTAGGTTATTTACCATTTTTGCCATTACAAAAAATGCAGTAGGGTAGAATCTCCCCGGTATCCTTTCTCAAAACTAATCTTGTCTCTTAACTAATCTCTGAATTGTCTTATCTCTATGCGCAGAGTTTGCAAGCTGGTCATGTACATGCTATTTTAATTATTGCACATTGGTTGCTAACAGTTAGAATGGGAGGAATAAAAAATGGATGTTGTTCCAATAATAATGGGAAGCTCTGACCACACTAGATCTGCACTGTAGCCTGGCAACCACAGTTCAAGCTGAAGAGCAGCTGCCTCCTTTAGATCAGTTCAAGTGATCTCTAGTTTTTCTCTAAGTCCCTCTGCCTTTAGTACCCATCTGAGTGAGCCCTGTGGTATGTGAATTTGCAACCTCCAATATAATGTAGGGGCACAACAAGGTAACCTTCAAAATGTACATATGTCAGATATTCAGAGTTCTGTATTGAGTCCCTATTTTGGCCAGATTCTCACAGGAGGTCAGGGGGCATCCATGAACAAGATGGGTAAGAACCCCATAGTTAGAGATCTTATATCCTAGATAAAGGAAATGAACAATAAATTAGTAAACAAACAGAGCAGTTTCATGTAGTTGATAAATGCTAAGTTCAATAACAGCTTAAGGTCCTAAGGAGTTGTTGTAAGGGATAGGGTACTGGAGAGACAGTGTCCGGGAAGGCCTTCCTGAAAAGGCAGCTTTGGGGGTTGAACGAAAGACAGGAAGACAGGAAGACAGGAGCCGGCCATGTAATGATCTGGAGAAAGAGCATTCATAGGCAAAACATGTGGCTAAACCATTGGTCGTTAGGCACAAATGAGCTTGGCACATTTGAGGAAGCAAGGGATTGGTGTGGCTGGATTGTACTGACATAGGGACAGTGACATGAAATAGAGTCACGAAGGCACAATTTTGACTGATTTCTTAACTTGGTGTGAATCTCCAGGTTGTGATGGTGATGCAAATGTACAGATTCACAGGCTTTGACCTGCTAAGGCAGAATCTTGTGGGGACCCAGGAATCTCTATTTTTTAAAATATATTTTTATGGATAATTTTAAACTTATACTAAAGAAGACAGAGTAGTATATTGAACCCCCATGTACCCATCATCCATCTGTTGACTTATGGTCAATCTTGTCTCCCTTAAACCCCTCCCCAACACTTCCCCCTCTCCAGTAGTATATAGAAGCAAATCCCAAACATCATTTAATATATAATATATTTCAGTATAGAGCTTTGAGAGGTAAAAGTTTAACTACAGTATCACTGTTATTCCTAAAACAGTTATAATAGCTTAGTTCAGGATGGGGCAAAAGTAGGTTTACAGTTGTGGGTACCCAAAACACAGAATTCATTCTTGTATTATTATTTATTAATTATTGTATTATTTTCCATATGAAAAAGTGTAAACCTGCTTTTACCCTACCCTGTATTATAAAATATCCAGTCGTTCAAATTTCCAATAACATCATAAGTGTCATAATATTTTTTTCAAACTTCATTTGAATCAGGAAAGGTTTTCTGTAAGGCCCTCAGGTGATGAGTGGGTTTGGACGCCACTATTGTACATCTTCCTGTGCTGAGCTACAAACATGCCTTGTTCTTCCCCTTGCAAAGTGTAGACACTAAAGGAGAAGGCAAGTATCTCAACCCAAAGCGAATACCTACTCTACCTCAGGGCTTGGAAAACAGCCGTCCCCTAACTGTCCTTTGTGCTTCTTATAGGGAAGAGGTTTTTAGTTTCTGTTTCTTTACCTTGGAATCCTATACCTCATTTGTTAAGGGTTCCTTCACCTCGATTTCCTCCCGTACCAGAATGCCTAGTCCAAGATAGATCAGGCTCAATGCTTCTTTGGATGTCTAGCTCAGGAAGGAAATCTCTAGTAAAAAATCCCTAGAGTATAAACGAGCTTGGCATATTCATGGAACTGACAGAATGCCAGGGTACTGGTCTAGATTTCTTTTCTACTCTAAGAGGTACACCTTAAGGATTAGTGAAGGTCCCCAAAATAAATGTAGAGACCATTATAATTGCATTTTACTGCTAATTGCTTTGGAAAAACAAACAAAGGGTAAACAACAGATCTGAAAATTTGCAAAGGTTTAGACATTTACAAAATCCTTACATATGTGGCCTTTGATAAATCTGTCTTCTTCATTGAGCTCTGAGTTTCTTGAGAGCAGATATTATGTATTATTTGATTTTATATTATAAGCACATTGCATAGAGTAAGACTCAAGGCACATGTTCAACAAATGTGTGTGTATATGTGAAAGAATGAAGTTCTCTGATTTTATTTCTGAAAGTAAAGTGATTCACGCAATCCCTCTTTAAATCCCAAAGTCCAAAGACACAGACCAGGCCGCAGTGCCAATCAGATGGCATCACTAATGCCCAGGCAAGAGCTCTTTTATGTTTCCGTACACCAGCTTCCACACCAAGGGGATCTGGTGAAGGAATTAATAGTAAGGCTAGGGGAATTGTTGACTGAGTGATCCTTTAAAGAAAATTATTAGAAACAGACTCGTAGATACAGAGAACAGACTGATGGTTGACAGGGGAGGGGGGTTGGGGAACTGGGTGACAAAGGTGAAGGGATTAAGAAGTACAAATTGATAGTTTCAAAACAGTCACAGGGACATAAACTACAGCACAGAGAACATAGTCAATAATATTGTAATAGCTATGTATGGTGCCAGGTGGGTACTTGACATATCGGGGGAATCACTTTGTAAAGTTTATATGATTGTCTAACTATTATGCTGTACACCTGAAACTAAAACAACATAATACTGAATGTGAACTGTAATTGGATGATTCTTTTTAAACTTAATATTTGAGATAGTTTCCATTTATGATTCTACAAAATTAATGTTTTAATCCAATTTCACATACACACTTCCTTTTTAAGGCCAACAGTAGTTAACAGGATTTGGGGATGATTATCAGCAAGATTTGATGACAGTTCATCTTACCAATATCCTTTCTCCAAGCTCTTATCGTAGGAATATCCTAGCTTTTGCAGAAGGCTCGTGTTGTAGGTTTAACTAGAAAACAAAGTATATATACTATGGACTAGCAAATTAGCTATTGGTGCTTCCATCAGTTCTCCCTCCTTTTTCTGAAGTTTAGCAGTGTTACCATGGACTATTACAAAACTGCAAAGAAATACCTGTAGGGATAGCTTATACCAGAGCAGAGAAAGTAGAAGGGAGAGCAGGAGAGGGGAGTAGAAAGGGCTCCTATGATACTTTGTTTATATCTTTGTCTAAGGAGGAAATTTTAAAATGTTATCAAAGGCTTAAACTGTTACCACTCTGTCTTTTAAGGGGTTGCCATAACTCCTTGTCAATGGAGAAATAAATCTTTATACAGGGGAAAGAAAAGGGATGAAACTCGGCCCTAGGTAGATGGGCCATTGTGTGTCATAATTAAACAGTGTGAGTTGTATGTGCACATATAGGCAGGAAGATGGGTTTGGGGATATGAGATTGAGAAAGTTGGATTGTGTTGTACAATAAAGCGGGAAGAATTGTTTAATGGTACGGGGTGGGGGTTGGGGGAAAAGAGCAAAAAAGGAAGCAGTGGGAGAAAGGAGAGTGAAAATGGTGGGAAGGCTTTGAAAAAAGCAACAAAGTCTATTATTTAATTTGTAATTGTTAGTGTTGCTCTAAACTGTTTACACACATGCACACACACAAGTCCCTCCATGCTTCCAAACATCAAGATAATTCCCTGCAAGCTCGAAATTTTGTGTGAATTAATCGTGGCAATCAAAATAATGTCATGTTCTACACACATAGGAGATTTGGTGGCAAACAAGGGCAGTATGTGTATAACAATGTAGTCCATAAAAGGCACTGTGTTGGACGAAGCGGGAGCTTGAGTCCAAGGTAAATGGGAAAATTACAAATCGCAGGCTAGCCTACAGTCTTAAGAAGAGGGAGATACATGTTTTCTATCATATGGATATTGGGGCTATCTCTAATTTCACTTTACTCTTAAAGGGCTAGGGTGCCTGGGATGACATCTGATAATCTGCTGGCACCTCCTACTAGTTTGCTAGCTAATCAAAGGAACTAGGCCCTGTATATCTTTCACTTCCCAAAGCCTAGCTAGTGTCTGGCATATGGTAGAAAATAGAAAATGTCCACTAAATTAATTAATAAATGAGGAAAAATTAGACTCACATGATGGCAAGTGGCAGAATGGCATTATTAATTCGATCAAGTGTCACCGTAACCCAAATGCTTTTTATTTAGGAATTAAAAATTAGATTCTTAGTCATACCTGCCTCTGATCTTTAGGTGGCAGTATTATCTCATGTTAAATTGTTTTGAGACCAGATTCCATTTAACTTTTGAGAATATATGAATTAAAATAAAAAACCCCTCAGTTCTGTAGCTTATTTCTATAATTGTACAGAGCCAACTAAGAAATAAAATATAATTACATGCTATTATGAATTCCCTTCCCAATTTAAACACAAATGAAAACTACTGGTATTTCTTACTCAAGCAGTTTCCAACCCTTGAAGGTAAGTACAAATTGGTGTACTTTGTTTACAAAATACATGTATTTCTTCAGTGTGTGAAAACCTGCCTGAGAGAGAGAGAAAGCGAAAGAGCAGTAATATGTCTAAAAATAAATCATCTCGACAAATAGGACGACTAGGTAAAATACAAGATGGTCAGTTAAATTAGAGTTTCAGACACACAAAATATTCTACTTATATAAGTCTCATGATATCTGGCACATAATTGTAGTAAAAAATATTTCTTTTGTATCTGAAAATCTAATTTAACTGATATCCTGATATCTTGCTTTTTTTCTTGTTTTTACCTAAATCTACCAATCTTACCAACAAATATGGTGGTGTTCTTGATTCAATAATAAACTGAACTTTGCCAGGTCTGCAGAGCACAGTGTTGTTTTATTTGGGGAGATGTAAAGGAAGTTGCTGGTAGGATCTGCTCCTTCCTCCTGAGTCGAACTTTAATACTCCTGGTACTTTTCCCCTGCATATTGGAGTTCCTTAGCTCAGTAATTTATCTTCAGGAAATTGACCACTCCAACCATTGCTGCTGGCACAGCCTCCAGCAGCTGTTTCATACAAACACGGTGTTTTAGAGCACTTGTGAATCTGATGGCAGAGGCCCAGCTCCGTGAGTAAGTGAGGAGACTCTGGACCCCTCCCCTCTGACATGCTTTTCAGAGCTGCCTGATCCACTCCAGCTATGTCAACAGAAATAGATGAATTGCTTATGATATGCCTTATTTCAAAAAAAGTAAAGAATTTGCTGGTAAATCATATGTCTTGGTATTCTGTACATTTGCATTTTAATATAAGCATTCCCTATCTTGTAAATAAAATGCACTTCAAAATTTAATTTGTAAATATTTCCAAATTCAAACTAAGCTTTTCATAGAAACAGTGTTATGAGTGACCGTCAGATCTTCAGGTTACCCAGTGAGAGTGTGTTTCCTTGATCATATGACTGAACCACTGTATTTGTAGTTTAAAAAAAATTTTTAAGCCTATTGTAATAATGGTATTTTAAAGAGTAAAAAATAGAAAAAATTTTTTTGAATATTGAATATTCAGGTTTGAGGGAATATCAATAATCAGTGCTTATTTTGCTCTTGCTCTGTGCCAGAAGCCGTTCTTTCTTTTTTTTTTTTTAAGATTTTATTTATTTTTTAGAGAGAGAGGAGGGGAGGGAGAAGGAGAGGAAGAGAAACATCAGTGTACAAGAGAAACATCCATCTGTTGCTTCTTGCATGCCCCCACCTGGGGACCTGGCCTACAACCCAGGCATGTGCCCTGACTAGAGATTGAACTGGTGACCTTTTGGTTCTGCAGGCCGGCGCTCAACCCACTAAGCCACGCCAGCCAGGGCCAGAAGCCATTCTAAGTGCTTTAAATAAATTAACCCATTTTATTCTCATAGTAACCCTAGGAGGTAGATTCCATTATGATCCCACTTCACAGATGAGGAAACTGGTGCAAAAGTTAAACAGCTACCCGTAGCCATGTGGCATCTGAGCAGTAGAATTGGGATGTGAGCCAGCCCACAGCTGCACTACCCACGGGACACCACAGTCGCCCTCATTTAGAGTAAAGAGGGAAGTGAGCAGGCTGAGAACATTCTGAAGGGACATCTGCTCACTGTCTTGGGTAGTACACTGTATTGTTCAGGGAACCTAGAATGGTTCAAAGTGTGCAGTTGGTCTTTCCTTGTTTAGCTGTATTTTGAGCTGTATTTTAACTACTTTTGCCAGGTCAGAACTATTTTGGAATTTATAAATGGAACAAAGGATGTCAGAAAGAGGGAGAGAGATGTATCTGATCTAACTGGATAAGACTTAATGGAAGATGGCAGTGAATTAAAAAGTACATGTATGTGGGGTATGAGAGATTTTAGGGGCGGGAATAACCAAACTGACTCCTGAAAAGAAAAAAATCAGAGAGGACAGTTTGACTTTGCATAATTATCTACATGTATAGCAAAGGAGAAGTGGGGGGAGGGATATTATTAATTCTATTTAACTTGCTCAGATTTGTGATGACCCGAAGTTTCTCCTGAATCACCCAGTGGTGGCAATAGTGGACTTCCCCAAGCCCCCTGCATGCTAAAGGGAGAGTCAAATTCCAGTCCTCATTTATTTGTCTTTAGACACTCTGTCCACCCTTTATCTTCTCCCAAAGAGATAACAGGTGGTGAGGGTGGAGGGGAAAGAATCCTGGACTTACCATTTAGGGATCAGAGTTCTGACCCTGCTACCTAATTAGGTCTCTAACCTTTGGCCCCTGATTCCTAAGCTGTGAAAACAGAGATGATATTACCCACTTTGTGATGTAAGCACCTTGCAAATATTAGCTCTGACTCCGTTTAATCTTCGCAACTCTAGGAGGTATCATTCCCGTTTTACAGATGTGGAAAAGGAGGCTGAGGGAGGTGAAGGGACTTGTTTGAAAGCACGTAAGGGCTAATACAGTGGTGGGGACAGGCACCCTGGTCACTTAGACCTAGTGCTATTGATCCTTCCTCTGAAATGCTGCCTATGGGAGAAAATGCAATCACTGAAATAAAATGGTGTACATTTTTTCTCCAGAATGAACATTTAAAAAAGACTATTGCTTCTGCAGTCCTGATAAATGGGAGGGGTGGGGTACTAAGTAAAACCCAGAAGTATTTTTTCCTAAGAAAACAAACATAGAAAGTTTTTTAAATTTCAAAAAAGCCTTCAAATTTTGAAAATGTAGGTACTTGCAGCATTCACTCATATAGTGACTTTTATTTAAAATTATTCTTTATTTCATGATAATATTAGCTTATTCATTCAACCTGTATTTATTGAACATCTACTATATACCACGTATTTTCTAGCTCTGAACAGCGCAGACAAAGATCCTGTTCTCATGGAGCTTGTATTCAAAGGTGAGCATGGCAAATTATAGAAAATAACTACAATAACCAAATCATCTCTACAGAATAGCAAAGGACAAGTATCACAGGAAAATAAAATAGTGTTGGGAAAGAGGAGAGGGGTTATGGGTAGACAGTTGCAATTTTAGATAGGACAGTAGGAAAAGGCCTAATTGAGCAGGTGAGTTTTAAACAAAGAGTTGAAGGAAGGGGGCAGATGAGTCGTGAAAATATCTGGGGTAGGAGCAGAGGAAGGCCTGGCACAATGGCATAAGGTGGCAGCGTGTACGGAGTGTAAGGACCAGTAAGGAGGCCAGGCTGGCTTGGGAGGGTTGGGATTAGTGTGGGATGTTATGTTTGAGATGATGTTTAGATGTCCAGTGGTGGAGCAAACAGTGGTCTATTTAAGCCTGGAGCTCAGCTCTAGCCTGGAGATACACGTTTGTTCAGCATGCAGTTGATGTTCAAAGCGAAGAGACACGATGAAGTCATCAGGACAATGCAGAGAAAGAAAACTATTCAAGACTGAGTCCTGGGAACAGAGGAGGAACCAGCAAAATTAGAAAACTGAGACAGAAGAAACTGGAAAAGGATAAAATGAAGAATACCCACAAACAATGGCTATACCGTTCATGTTTTGATATATATCATTCCAGACCTTTTTTCCGTGTGTGTGTGTGTGTGTGTGTGTGTGTATGTATGGACACACACACACACACATATATATATATGGTTTCCTTTTTTAGAGTTAGATTTAGAAATGTAATCTTTTCATTAATCTTTTAATGAAAGATGTAATCTTTTCTTTAGAAAATGTAATATAATTTTAATGTAAAATTTCACTTTATAGATCTTTAAAATAAATTTTGAGTACATTAATACATATATGTGTTATTAAAGTAAAAGGAACTAAAAGTTTTATAATGAAAAGGAAAACACTCTTCCAGAGACAACCTGTGTTATAGTTTCATCTCATGCATGTATAATATATGAAGCTATATGTGCGCACATGTACACACACATGTATTTCCCATACACACTTAGCATATGTACATTGTTCTGCAACATTTTTCCACTTTACAGTATGTCTTAGATTTTGTTCTATAATGTCATGGACAGAGCTGCCACTATCTAAATATAACAGTGTGTTAAGAGTTGATTCATCTACCAGATCATTCTGGTGAGAACTGTCAAGTGAGCTTGCCCTTAGGGGTTTCTACCACCCTAGAGCCTCTGTCTCGCCTTCCATGCTGCTTCTCCTTTTGATCATCTGTTCCTGGTTTCCTTTTTCTCCTTATTGAAACATATCTACCATGGATTGTGCCCTCTCACACTTCCTTTTTTGTCCTGCGAAAATGTAACTGTTCACTCACTAAATATTTATAAAAGATTTTTTTTTTTGCCTCTTTGGAATATAGTGTGAGGTAGATGACAAAGTCTACAGGGCCTGTGTCTAACTGGAGAGGTAGGCTTGTAATCAAATGATTACAATGCCACCTTGCAAATGCAATAACAGAGATGTGAATGGAATGCTTTGGAAGCATGCAGAGGGGACAGGGCAGAGGGGAGTCTGACTTAGCATAAAAGAAAGACAATATAAGGAAGGCAACTAGAAATACTAAGTATAGTGTATATTACCAACAAAGTACAAGTTTCAGTCTTTGGGCTTAAGCACGAGGAACAAACTCCCTGGTCTGGGTGAGCAGGTTGTTCACGACCGGGCACTACGATATTCCACAGCACGTTCCCTCTGCCCCTACGCGCCACGCTGCTCTTTGTCCTTGGACATGTTTCCAGTAAGTCTGCTCTCACATGTGCTGTTCCCTCGGCCTAGAGTGTCCTTCCACATCTGAACATCTCTCAAGAGCTCAGTAGTGAGAGTGATTCATTGTTAGAAGGAGAACAACCAAATAAACAATACAAATGATTTTACTGGCTAAAATCTGTTGTGCACAAATTTACATGCAGTCTCATACAATCTTTTTAACAACCATGTGAGACAGGTACTATTTTAACCCTGTTTTATAAAAAGAATAGTTAGCCTTGGCAAGTATGGCTCAGTGGATCAAGCACCAGCCTGTGAACTGGCCTGTGAACTAAAAGGTTACCGGTTCCATTCCCAGTCAGGGCACATGCCTGGGTTGCGGGCCAGGTACCCAGTTGGGGATGTGCAAGATGCAGCCAATGGATGTATCTTTTGTACATCCTTTTGCATATCAAATATTTCTCTCCCTCTCTTTCTCCCTTCCTTCCCCTTTCTCTAAGAATAAATAAATACAAATCCTTGAAAACATGAAAAAAATAAGAATATTGAGGGTAAAAAATGTTAAATAGATACCCCAAAACACACAACTAGTCAGCAGAACAGGTAGGAATTTAACCACCCCTTAACTTCTGTTGCCTCTCAAAATTAACTCGTCACTAAAATAATCGTAAGTTAACTATCTTAAACAAAAATGTCTTCATCTGTACTTCAATAGTTAGTTTATTAGTATAATACCCATTACAATTACTTTCTACTTTTATTTTTCTAAATTACAAAAATAATGTTTATTATAGAAAATTCAAAAATAGAGATAAAAAGAGTAAGGAAATTATTACCTCTAGTCCCACATTCTGGGGATGGAACCCCCAATTTTCATCAACAGAGCACATTCCAGATGTGGATTCCTGTAGGAGGATTCTATGGCAAGCTGGAAAAGGCAAAACTACAGGGAAGGAAAGTCGTGGTTACCAGAGGCTGGGCTGCACACCTGGATTAGGGCTGACGGAGTGTTCTGTGCTCTTCATAGTGGTGGTGGCTGCACAGCTGTATATATTTGTCAAAACTAATAGAACTGTACCCGAAAAGAATATACTTTATGGTCTGTAAATTATACTTCAGTCAACCTGAGTGAAGAAAATTAACGCCTTGCTGTATATTCTTCCACACTTTTTCATATATATATATATATATATGTATATATATATATATACCTTTAAAATAGTGCATGCCATATTGTTTTTATTAATATACATTCATTTTTAGAACATTTCTAGATTTACAGGAAAATTGCAAAGTTACTACAGAGTTCTCATTTCACCCTCTACCACATTAACATTTTACATTAGTGTGATATATTTATTACAATTTATGAGCCAATATTGATATAGTGTTATTAATTAAAGCCCATAGATTATTCAGATGTCCTTAGTTTTTACCTAGTGTCCTTTTTCTGTTGCAGAATCCCATCTAGGATACCACGTTACTTTTATTTGTCAGGTCATCGCAGGCTCCTCATGGTTCCGACAGTTTCTCAGACTTTCCTTGTTTTGATGACCTTGGCAGCTTTAAAGTACTGGTCAGGCACATTGTAGGATCCTTCACTACTGGGATTGGTCTGATATTTTTCTCATGATTTGACTGGAGTTATAGATTTGGGGGAGGAAGACCACAGGGGTTAAGTGCCATTTTTATCATATCCATATTATGCTTTATAACCAATTTTTTCATTCAAAAGTATATCATAAGCATATTTTCTACTCACTGCATATAAATCTTCTAAGCAGTGATAATATTCTGTTGTATGGGTGTGGCAAAATTAGCTTAAGCACCTATTATTGGACACTATCATGTTTTTACTGTTAAAATAAATGCTACAATATATACATTTGTGCAAACACCTTTGCAAGTTTGGCGATTTGCTTAGGGTAAATCTTGAGCTGTAGAGCTGCTGGGGCAAACTGTATTCACATTTCGTTGTTGTTTTTTCTTTTCCTTCCTCCCTCCCTCCCTCCCTCCCTTCCTTCCTTCCTTTAAATGCTTTCATACCAAAGTGCCCTCCAGAAAACATGTTAGCAATTTGAGCTTCTAGCAATAGTGTCTCAGGGCTCTGTTTCCTCACATTCTAGCTAATGCTGGATATTATTCTTATAATTTTAGTATCTTTACATTTGTCAAAATGTATCATGTTGCAGTGTATTTCTTTCCCTATTGGTGTCTTCTGCCAGACAGTGAGCTCCTAAAAGAAAGAGACTATATTCTATTTATTTTCTGACACCCAGACTCTGACTTACTGTCTGGAAAAAATAGGCACTCCGGAGAGGAGGGGAGGGCCCGAACCTGTCAGTGATTGTGAGATCTGACAAGGGAATCCATGCTAAAGAGAGGAAGGCTGACACCATCACTGGATGCAATTGTATCCCCTGGGCCAATGCCCCGTGTGCATTATGTAATCTACAGGTGTGGCTCTAGTTGTGTGAACTGAAGACCAGGTAGGAGAGAAAGTTGCACTAGACCTGAAGAGGGTAAACAGGATCTTGCTGTTTTCCTCAAATAATAAGCCCAGTGGGTGGGGGTTTATTTTACCAACTCTGAAAAGGTGAATCACTGGATAGTTCCTTTGAAATGTAATGCCATTAATATATTCCCATATCACTTTTTGAAACAATTAGATATATTTTTGATTTCCAAATCTTTTTCTTTCCATCAATGCCATCTTCTGTTTGTAACATTACTTATCAGTTATAGCTGCCAAAATTTTGTTTTTTTCTTGAATACTTCTCCAATATTTTATTTACATCCTTTCCTATAAAACCTTGACTTTCTCCCATTTCCCATACCTTGCTCGTCCTAAAACTTGGTGTCATTTATAAATGTATTATATAACTGTAATGATAAATGTTATTTTGTTTTGTCACTAGAAGAGGACACTACAGAAAATGAAAGGGAATATGTGTTTTCATTTTGAATATTTTTAGTTTTGTTTTCTTGGTTTGCAAGATTGACTCATTTAGTAAGGTCTAAAAAGAGAAGAAGAAAAGAATTTTTTAAAGGTCTGATGGTAATCCAGCA
>VMDR010015848.1:0-21803 GCA_007922815.1 Macrotus californicus | reverse complement strand
TTTGTATTATGGACGTTTTTCTGGAGTCATTGACTGTAAATATTTTTATTGGCTATATAACATTAATTAAACTATAAAAGTTTTTGGCTGGAATAATCCTAGTAATACTGCAATGAAACATATCTAAAACATAATTTTCTGTAATTTGGGTTGCTTAAGAGAGATTCTGAGAAGTTGGAATATTTCTGGTCAAAGTAAGTGAAGCTAAAGGTTTGGCTTGTGTGCTCCCATTGTTCTCTTTTATATATAGTATCACCAACTTAACGAATGTGTAGTATATAACTTTTTGCTGCAAAAATTCAGATATTTAAAATTTTTAAACTTTAGTTAAAATGTATACACTTTTTTCCCACTGTTTTATTTTTTTATTACAAAAGTGAAAATTAAGTGTAAAAACAAAGTTATAGCCTTATCAAGTAAATACTGACAAGTACTCTGCCCTTCCAGAAATATCTATTAACAATTTGAATATACTTTCAGAACTTCTCTCATTGGTCAAGTGCGAGTGCATTTATAAACAAAAACATACCTATTATCATCATCATCATCCTGCACTCGAGGGCATGTTTTTCATTGCTTTCAGAGAGAGACATGAATGCTAGAAAGAAGCATTGATTGGTTACCTTCCATACGAGGCCGGAGTGGGGATCAACCCCTCAACCTAGGTATGTGCCTGAAGCAGGAATCGATCCTGCAACCTTTTGGTTGGGGGACAGTGCTTCAACAAACTGAGCCACTTTAGCCAGGGCCATACCTCATATTATTGACTCCAACGTTGTTGGTATAACATGCATCTTTATTTTACATCACACTAATTTAGATAAATGCTGCCAGTTGCACCATGACAGTTCATCGACTAAGAAAAAAATTTGGATTTTAGAGATGATTAATGTAAGTTTCCTAATGTGGATAATATGTACTGTATTCTTTCATAGAAGTAACATATATTGTTGAGCAACATGCCTTTTTCTCTCAGTGAAACATTGTGAACTTTAAAAAAAGAAAACCTTTAAAAAAATTGGACCATTTTGGCCAGACTAATATGAAAACTTTAAAAATGTGTGGTTTTGCTCTGGCTGGTGTGGCTCAGTGGATTGAGTGCTGGCCTGCGAACCAAAGGGTTGCTGGTTTGATTCCCAGTCAGGGCACATGCCTGGGTTGCTGGCCAGGTCCCCATTGTGGGGGGACCATGCAAGAGGCAACCACACAATGATGTTTCTCTTTCTTCCCTCCTCTTCTCTAAAAATAAATAAAGTCTTTTTAAAAAGAATCAAAAGGAAACTTACTCACATTAAGCATCTCTAAAATCCAGTTTTTTTCCTTAGTCATTGGTTTGTCGTGGTGCAGCCGGCAACATTTATCTTTATTCGTGTGATGTAAAATAATGATGTGTATTATACCAATAGCATATTGGAATCAATAATATGAGGTATGGCCTTGGCTAATGTGGCTCAGTTTGTTGGAGCATCTTCCCTTAACCAAAAAGTTGCTGTTGCGATTCCTGCTTATCTGGGTCAGTCTATCTTTAAAAAAAACTTCACAGGATTTTAGTGTGCAGCTAGGGTTGATGGCCCCTGGAATAGATCATTATTTTTCAAATGCTTGACTGAATTAGAATTACTGTGGGTGCTTATTAAAAATTTAGGCTTTTGGTCCTGGATGGGTCGCTCAGTTGATTGGAGCATTATCCTGTACACCAAAAGGTTATGAATTCAATTCCCCGTCAGGGCACATAGTAGGTTGCAGGTTTGATCTCTGGTTGGGGTGTGTACAGTGGGGCAACTGCTTGATGTTTCTCACATCGATGTCTATCTCAAAAATCGGTAAACATCATCAGGTGAGGATTAAAATGTTAAAAAAAATTAGGCTTTTGGTCTATACTTTAAATTTTTTATTTTATTTTTAATTGAATTTATTGGCGTAACCGTACTCTAAATTTAATGCTTATCTCTGCGTATACAGCTGGGTTTGCCTGATTGACCTTGTAAAGGTTCTCTCTAGAGGCCATCTCAGTTGGTTTTTTCTAGCAGTCAAGGAATTGCCAGGAACCTGAGTTTGAGAATATTTGAATCTCTGTGGCATTACTGCAGTCTTTTCTAGTTTTGTCTGTTAAACTTTCTAACAAACAGTGGTTAATAATTATGTGGATGTATTTGCAGCATTAGGGGGTTACTATTGTTTTGCAGATGATTAAATATTTAATACAACCTTAGGTTAATTTATAAATATTAACCAGGTTTAACCTGATTTTTAAAAAATTTAATTTTAGAGGGGGAAAGAGGGAGAAGGGGAGCAAAACATCAATCTGTGAGAGAAGCTTCAGTTGGTTGCCTCTCACGCGCCCCCATCTGGGGAACTGGTCCACAACCCAGACATGTGCCTGACTGGGAATCACACTGGCGACCTTTTGGTTCATAGGCCAGGCTGTGCTCAATCCACTGAACCACCCCAGCCAGGGCAGATTTAAACTGATTTTTTTGAACATCACTAACTATCTTGGTTTAGAGTTGAGATGCATACCTTAACTGATTTTTTTTGAAGATTTTATTTACTTATTTTTAGGGAGAGGGGGAGGGAGAGAGGAAGTGAAACATCAGTGTGTGGTTCTCTTGTGCGCCCCCTACTGGGGACCTAACCTGCAACTCAGGTATGTGCCCTGACTGGGAATCCAACCAGCGACCCTATGGTTGGCACTCAATCCACTGAGCCACACCAGCAAGGGCCCTTATTTATTTTTAGTGTTTCTGTAGCTTGTTGATTTCTGTTACCTTTCCTTGTTTCTACCTCTGTATTTTTATATTCTATTTTGATGAGTTGATATGTTTAGGCATATCTTCATCTCCTTCGGAAGGATTCCTAAGGATTCCTAAGTCCATTTTTGGACTTTTAAACAACAGGTATTTATTTAGTATGTCTTGGGAATGAGTTTCCCTTTCTGAATGATAATTTATGATAATAACTACTCTAGAGGAGTTTGAAGACTTAATCAAGGAGAACTGTGGCTTAAAAACCAGAATTATTATCCTTACCAAATTCTGTGATACAGGAATTTTAGAGAAGGGGAACTGAGGGCATTATGGGCTGTAGCTGTCCGGGAAAATTGTCCTACATCCTTTTGAATTTCTGTGTGCATGTGTTTTTAATCTTGAAAGACAAGCAGGCAAAGAAATGATTTTTTTTTAAGATTTTATTTATTTTTAGAGAGAGGGGAAGGGAAGGAGAAAGAGAGGGAGAGAAAAACATCAATGTGTGGTTGCCTCTTGCATAACCCCTACTGGGGACCTGACCCGCAACCCAGGCATGTGCCCTGGCTGGGAATCGAACCAGCGACCCTTTTCTTCACAGGCCTGCACTCAGTCTACTGAGCTACACCAGCCAGGGTGCAAAGAAATGATTTTAACATATTGTTGACTTCCTATTGTGTGCCAGAGAATTTACTATGCAATCTCATTTTAACTTTCATAACTAAGTGAGAGGTATCTCCCATGTTGTAGTTTAGGAAACAAGCTCATGAAGGTTAAGTGACACAGGTCAAATAGCATGTAATTAAACACACAAGCTGGAATGAAAATCTGATCTGAATTTTTTTGGTTTATAATATAGTTGGTGTTTTTCTACCATGCTGTGTTTCACAAAGTGTGTGTCTTTTAGTCTAGGAAGAGTACAAATGTTAGGTAGATAACGACAAAAATAGGAAAGGATTACTAGAATAGAAAAGGACCTTTTTTATTTCAGCATCCTGTTTGTTTCATAATACTCAACACAAAATGTACTTAGATGTCAGTTTATTAATCCCGTTCACTTTAAGCCATTAAAACCTTTGCTTAAAAAATCCTAGGAGTGGCTTCCAATCTTGCCAAACTGTTTATTTCAAATTACTCTCTTAGGATTTCTTTAAAAAGATTTTTATTTATTTATTTTTAAAGGAGAAGGGAGGGAGAAAGGGAGAGAAACATCAATGTGTCGTTGCCTCTCTCACGCGCCGCGGCCGCCCCCCCCCCCCCCCCCCCCCCCCCCCCCCCCCCCCCCCCCCCCCCCCTCCCGGACCTAGCCCACAACCCAGGCATGAGCCTTGACTGGGAATCGAACCAGTGACCATTTGGTTCTCAGGGCAGCATGCAATCCAGTGAGCCACACTAGCCAGTGCCACGACTATTGATTCTTTAGAAAAGGTCTAAAAAATGTTTACCGTCTCTTTTGTGCTTTCAATTTTGAGATGCTAAGTAGATTATATCCAAGCTTCTCTGCTTTTCATAATCTTAAGGGAGGTAGAGTTTGTTTCAAAATTACAAGCTTCTCTAAAGATGAATAAAATCACTTTCTGGCTGGTATGTTAAATATGTGCATGCCATATGAAGGACAATTTGCTTTCATTGCATGCCTTAGAGTATGAATGAATTATAACACTTTCCCCTTCTGTGCATACTTAATTTTCTGACAGAGATCCTTTTCAGTTGTTAGTTTCTAAACTACATCTCTTGAAAACTAAGTATTCAGATTTTAAGGGAAACATTTATCACTTTCAATTCTCTGTCTATCCTGAGCTCTTTTATCTTAGGTCTGCTTGTTCTCCCTTTGGTCTTCAATATAGCTATTCTCCCAGTACTGTTGGTGGCACAGGTCTGGGTTTCAGTTTTTTACTGGGACCCCTCCCCCATTCTTTATCCCCCAAATGCAAACATCAGGGTTTCATTTGCTGCTGTATTCTCTTTTTCCCTTTTAGCCCAGAAGACACACACATTTTTACTACATGCAGTAACAGTCGAGAGAGAGACTAGGCGGTGCTGCCTTGGCTCTAGAAACGTCACAGGAAAGAAGTGAAGCAAAGGCAGGGCTGTTAACTCCCTGGGAGGTCAGAGAAAAAGAGGCCTTGGAGACAGATTCAGGGGACTAGCCTAAGATGAGCTACTGCTGCCTATTGCTCCCCTGGTTGCAAGTTTTCTGGAGACCCTTAGAGTTTAGGAGAAAGGAAAATCCCTCCAAAAGGAGATACAAGTGGAGGGCATGCCAAGAGTCATTCATCTTTATACAGGGATCCTAGCTCTCAATATTTAACAGTTTCTCTGATAATTGTAAAATGGGAACATTCCTGAAGTCTAAACTGTTGACACTCTACTCCCCTCCTAAGTTTACCTTGCCTTTATCATCAAAGGATAAAACACTGTTTTCCTCAGCACCTGGGAAAATGGCTTCAATATATTTGTTCTCTTACCCTCGCTGTTCTCTTTCAGTGCAGAATGGTTCTCTGTGACGGTGAATCTTTTCTCTTTATTGTATTTATCCTTCTTTTTAGTTATTTTGTCAAACGTTTATAAGGTAATAATTGTTACACGATAAAAGAAAACTATGAGGGAAAGATGGTAGCATTTTATTGGTAAGCATAGGTCTTACTCTGTGACTTTTAATTTAACAGATCTTCCTCTTTTGAAGAAGTATTCTCATTTAATACTATTAATTTATCTCAGGGGGTAAAGACTTCTCTATATTGGCAGTCCAGATGTATGCATATAAAATAGAATCTGATCGATTCCAAACTACCAGTTTCAAACAACCATGCCTGATAACTAATAATTGGTCTAGAGATTTTTTTTTTAATGTCCGTAAAGTTTAAAAAAATTATTACAGGTGACACTGTAGAGATTTTTACTGAAGTGAATTTTATAATTATAAGGTGAATTTTATAGAGAATTTTACAATTTGCAGAGGTACCCTTGCTTTTTTTCCCTGACTTTTCCCACGATAGTGTTGTGTTATCCTTAAGATAATTTTGCATTCTTTCCATTTGACATGGTGATTTGGGAAACTTGCTTTCATGCAAGCCAGAAATAAATTTATTGTCTTAAGTTTCTTCTCATGTTGGATCTTTGGAGGAGTTTCTTTTCAACAGTTTCCAGTCAACTGAAGATTCCATAGTCATTATGTCTGTCATCTGGATGATTTTTCATTGAGAAGGGGGACTTTAGAGCTACCTAGTTCATCATAGCTTTTTAAAAATTATGTTACAATACACATAATTTACCGTCTTAACCATTTGTAAGTGTACAGGTTAGTGGTACTAAATGCATTCTCATTTTTGTGCAGCCATCACCGCTGTCTGTCTCCATAACTCTAAAACAGTAACTCTCCATTCTCTTCTCTCCTCATCCCCTGGCAACTACCATTATAATTTGTCTTTATGATTTTAACTAATCTGAGTACCTCTGTAAGTGGAATTGTACAGTACTTGTCTTTTGTGACTTTCATCTTTCACTTAGCATAATGTCCTCAAGGGTAATTCTTGTCATAGCATATTGCAGTTTTCTCCTTTTTAAGGCTGAGTAATACTCCATTGTGCGTTTGTGTGTCTTCCTTACATATTTATCCATCAGCGGACACTTGGATTGTTTCCACCCTTTAGCTCTTACGAATAATGCTGCTATGAACATGAGTGTACAGAGGACACTTAACAAGTGTTGATGAGAGTGGGGAAATTGAAATCCTCCTGATTGCTGGTGGTAATATAAAAATGATGCAGCCCCTGTTAAAAAGTTTGGCAGTTCCTTAAAAAGACCCTGATTTTTTTTTCCCTTTCTTTGTTTTAATATACCCAGAAGTTTTAATATTGCTGGGTCATATGGTAATACTGTTTTAAAATTTTTTTTGAGGATCCGACATACTGTTTTAAACAGCAACTGCCCCATTTTGCATGCCCATCAACAGGGCACAGGGTCCATTTTCTGCACATCCTTGCCAACATGTTTTCTATTTTATAGTAGCCGTCTTAATGGATGTGAGGTGGTAAATCGTCGTAGTGCTTTAAATGGAAAAAGGAAGAATCTTGTTTTTTCCTTAACTATTTTGCTGTGGGAGCTCTTGATTGGGAATCAAATCTGGTTATTGTGTAAAGTGACACTTTTCTATCTTTTGTATAGATTGCTTTGATAGGCTTACCCTGCCCCTGCTCTTTTTTATACCAAGCAGACACTTTTTTCTATATATGACAATTTATAACCCTGCACTTTTCTGCCTGCCAGTTATTGATAATATACAGCAGATGAATTAGATTACAGTATATTAGATTGTCAGAATATCCGCAAATGACCTTGACTCTTGTACTATATTATGAGATTGTGTTATGTTCTCCTTTAAGTCATTTCATTTACAGGGTTCAGCATCAGATTATATAATACTAGGCACTTCATATTTTAAGTCTAGATGCCATAGTCTTGTTGGTTGGGGATATTAATGTATAGGCATTTTGTTAAAGTGTGATGACATAGAACACACCTATATTATATTCTCTTTGTATATTTAATGAACAGAGCTCAGGCCTTCAAGATGATTCTTTGGGTCTCAAGAGTTCTTCAGGGCAGATAAAACCAAATTTTCTACCAAAAAACCCTGGCTGCAACAAAAGGGCCTATTGAAATTGCTGAGAAAGGACTATAGAATCTCTGGTTCTATCTAAAGGTGATGCTTCAACAGGTTTTGTTTACCTAGGGCATGTTCATTCAAGTCCATTAGAATTCTCAATCTGTTTAACATTGTGTGTTTTACCCTCATCATTCTTTTTTTGTTTTAGATTTTTTTTCAGAGGGAGGGAAGGAGTGGGAGAGAAACACCACTCTGTTGCCTCTTACAACATCCCCAGCTAGGGGCCTGGCATGCATCCTAGGCAGGTGCTCTGACCGGGAATTGAACCAGCAGTCTTTTTGGTTCACAGGCCTGTGCTCAATCTACTGGGCCACACCAGACAGGGCACCCTCTTCATTTTTTTCATCAAATGTGTGTGCTGTTTGTGGCATTAAGTACTGCGCTCTTCTGGAAATATAAGGACACGGTTCATGCCCTTTTAGGAAGGTAATGTTTGATGGGAACACATTCATAGAATAAGGTGTTTGAGTTTGATCTGGAGGGGTGAATAGTTTCCTAGACAGAGAGGAAAAGGTCATTGATCAACTGATTGATGATACCTTTACATAAAGCCAGGATCTCTACAGAACCTCAAGTGACTGAAACTTTTTAGGTCAGTATGTGACGCTAAGGCCCTTTTCTTACCATGGGGTGATTACCTTCAGTGTTCTTGGACTTACGAATTTGTTTCTGCCCTGGCTGGTGTGGCTCAGTGAATTGAGTGCCGGCCTCAGAACCAAAGGGTTCCCAGTTCAATTCCCAGTCAGGGCACATGCCTGAGTTACCAGCCCAGTCCTCAGTAGGGACTGCACAAGAGGCGACCACATGTTATTTCTCTCATCTTTCTCCCTCCTTCCCCCTCTCTTTAAAAATAAATAAAATCTGTTTCTATGAGCACTTTACTTAGGAAAATTAGTTGAATATGGTTAAGACCTCTGGCACTTAAGTTTGATTGTCTGGGTTTAAGTTCTGGTTAGTGTGACTTCAGGCAAGTTACTTTTAGCTTCAGTTTTACATGTTGTAACAACTGCAAAACATTTTTTTCCCCATGTTGGGAGAAATTATGGTTATAACCCAGTATGCTTTGGTGGCAAGGTACATTAATTCTTTTAAAATTTTTTTTTAAAAAAGATTTTTAAAAATTTATTTATTTTTAGAGGGGGGACAGGGAGGGAGAAAGAGAGAGAAACATCAGTGTGTGGTTGCCTCTCACACGCCCCCACCTGGGGACCTGGACCACAACCCAGGCATGTACCCTGACTGGGAATTGAATTGGCAGTTCTTTGGTTTGCAGGCTATCACTCAATCCTCTGAGCCACACGAGCCAGGGCGGCATGGTAATTTTTTTTTAAAATTTATTTTATTTTATTTTATTTTAATTATAGATTTTAGAGAAAAAGAGAAACATTGATTTGTTGTTCTACTTATTTATGCATTCATTGGTTGATTCTTATATTTTCCCTGACTGGGGATTGAACCCTCAACCTTGGCATATTGGAAGGACACTCCAACCAACTGAGCTAAGGCTGACACACATTACTTCTGTCAGCCACTACAGAGCCCAGACTTTTATGTACCTAACTACCTGTGCATCCCCAAGTAGTGGTTTGAACGTGAGTTGCAGTTCATTTGTTCATAAGTTATGAACATACCTGCTGTAAACAGGTTTGACAGTCTTCTACATCTCAGAAATTCTTTGGTCAAATTGATGAAACATGGTTGCTGCTATGATGATTTCATGAAATACTAGCTGTGCTGTGAAATTTATGTGAATATGATTGGTGTTAATCCTTTGCTAATGGAGGTTTTGAGAATGTGGTCAGTCTAGACTTTTGCATAAATCAACTTTTTGGGGCATGCTGCAGTTGAGATCATGTTTGTGGTTCTGGTGTTAAAAGAATAAGGGTGACACCAATGTTACAATAGCTTCATTATAGTCATTGATACAAAGCACTGATGGCAGAATTTTTAGGAGTAGAAGGAAGGGCTTTTTCCTCTCCTGACTCAACGCTGCTGTTCCTTACTCTACTACCTTGAGGAATGGAGAAATTCCTGAAGATGAGGGGTGAGAAGTTGGAGGGTTAAAAGTAAATAATTCCTACAACTCCAGTAATGAAAAGGCAAATAACTCAATTTAAAAATTGGCAGAGCTTGTGAATATTATCCGAAGAACTTACACAAATGCCCAATAAGCACATGAAAAGATGCTTACCATCATTAGCCATCAAGGAAATGCAAATCAAGATCATGAGCTACTGCTTCACACCCAGTTGAATGACTTTTAAAAAAAGGAAACTTACCAAGTGTTGGTGAGAGTATGGGGAAATTGGAATCCTTTTAGATTACTGGTGGTAATGTAAAAATGGTGCAGCCTCTGTTAAAAACAGTTTGGCAGTTCATCAAAAAGTTACCATATGACCCTGCAGTTCCAGTTCTAGGTGTGTTTGTTCAGGAGACTCAAAAGAATATATCAATGTTCATAGCAGCATTATTTATAGTAGCCAAAAAAATACTGGAAATTCATTCATATGTCCATTAAGTGTGATGAATGGATAAGTAAAGTGTGGTATATCCATATAGTAAGTGTTGACAGGTACTACACTATGGATGAAACTTCAAACATGCTAGGTAAAAGAAGCCAGTCACAAGAGATAACATATTATATGGTTCCATTTATATGATACTCAGTGTAGAATAGGTAAATCCATAGAGACAAAAAGTAATTTGGTGGTGTCCTATGGCTGAGGGAATTGGGGGTAACTAGGGAGTGACTGTTAATGGGCATCAGCTTTCCTCCCTCCTTTCCTCCCTCCCTCCCTCCAATAAACACCTTTATTACATGAGCTAAGATAGGGAGAGGGATTTGTTTTTATTTGCTTGTCTTTCTGGGCCTTGATTTTACTCAGAACTCCACTTTCTTGCCCTCTAGCACCTATCCATCTGTTCAGTCACACTGGCCTGGTCTTGAAGCAGTGCATACAAGAAGTTTGCCCTGCAGATTTTATTTTGACTTTCTTTTCCCTTTCATATTTCTTCTGGAAAAAAAAAATTTTTAAAGATTTTATTTATTTATTTTTAGAGAGAGGGGAAGGGAAGGAGAAAGAGAGGGAGAGAAACCTGGATGTGTGAAAGAAACTTCCATCAGTTGCCTCTCGCACACCCCTGACTGGGAATCGAACCAGTGACCCTTTGGTTTGCAGGCTGGTGCTCAATCTGCTGAGCCACACCAACCAGGGTTGAGAAAATTTTTTTTTTGTTTAAAATCTCTTTGTCCTTCAGGGGTCAGCTTGGTCCCCTTTGTGCGGCTCAGTGGCAGTGCATAGTGAGACTCAAAGAGCTGTCAGTGAGCATGATGCAGTTCTTGACTAGGGTCTGGGTGAGCACCAGTTTGTTGTGGACACATCAGCGATCTTTGTTTTGTGCATACAACACTTGGAACCCCAGAAGTTACCCATATCCAGCTACTCCAGGCAACATACTTATTGCCTCCTTGCTTGGGGTGGGGGCAGTGTCAGTGTGAGCAGTACCAAGGTGCCCCAGCTCATACTTCCACTTCTTGAGGTAGGGCTTTTTCTTGCCCCTGGTCTTCTGCCTGTTGTCCTGAGAGATGCTGATGGCTTGGTGCTTGCTGGAAAGAGCTGGAGCTTTTCCTTACCAAGTGATGAAAATGTTCTAAAACTGATTGTGGTGATGATTGCATATTTTGTGAATATATTAAAACCCATAGAATTGTACACTTTAAATGGGTGAATTGTTTGATATATGAATTATGGATTAGTAAAATTAAAGCTGTAATAAAAGTGGATAGCTGCTGCTTTTGTAGTTTTATCACAGTCTTTAGTGCATTGTTTTGTGGCTCTCTAAATGCAGGGGATTATATATACCTAATTGAATCTGGGATAGTAGAATATCACTGAGTATTTTAAATATATTTCCCCCTCACATTGTAAAAATATTGAATGTTCATTGTTGAAAAATTTCGAAGCATAAAACTGTGAAGAAAATCTAAACCACCTGGAGTAGTACCCAGAGACATAGCATTCACTGTTAAGTTTTTGATGGTCTTAGATATTTGTGTATAGTTTTTACATATATAACATTGCAAAGCCTTATTACAATTTTAAAGAATTAATATTGTTTTTGGTGTAGCTAGGTTTTTTCATTGCTTTGTTGGGAACAATTTAGAAAAGTGAAAAAATTTCGATTATAATTTACATTCAATATTAGTTTTAGGGGTACAGCATAGTGGTTAGACATTTAAATAACTTAAAAAGTGATCCCTCATAAGTCTAATACCATCACTCTCCTGG
Organism: Macrotus californicus; assembly: GCA_007922815.1. Classification (NCBI taxonomy): domain Eukaryota; kingdom Metazoa; phylum Chordata; class Mammalia; order Chiroptera; family Phyllostomidae; genus Macrotus; species Macrotus californicus. The sequence continues at coordinate 10,101 of VMDR010015848.1, read as the reverse complement.
CACTATATGTAGTTATTACAATGCTGTTGACTGTTTCCTATATTGCACTTTACATCCTTGTGACTGTTTTGTAATTGGCAATTTGTACTTCTTAGTCTCTTCCCCCTTTTCACCCTGTCCCCAAACACCTTCCCATTTGGCAGCTATCCATTTCTCTGTATCTGTGAGTTTCACTTCTGAGTCACCTTTGATTTGTTAGTTTTTGAGAATAAAGTAGCATATAGAATTGAGCTTGAAATTGTACCCTTTTTACTTTACTGCCCCTAAATTTAGCCTTTTTTCGTAACTAGGATTTTAAAAAATTGGATGTTTTATTTTTATTTTATCTCACCCAAGGACATTTTTTTCATTGCTTTTTAGAGAGAGAGGAAGAGAGAAACATCGATGCGAAAGAAGCATTGATTGGTTGCCTCCTGTATACGCCTGGACTGGGGACCGAACCTGCAACCCAGGCATGTGCCCTGACTGGGAATCAAACCCGCAACCTCTAGGTTACGGGATGACGCTCCAACCAACTGAGCCACACCAGACGGGGAAAAAAAATTGAATGTTTTAAATGAATGCCTGCAGGCTCTTAAAAATTAGTAGTCTTATTACCATATTCCCTAACCTTCAGAACTGCATTTTTAAAAATTAGCTTTATTGAGGTATAATTTATATATGATAAAATATACCACTTTTAAATATAAATATATAATTCACTAAATTTTAATGAATGTATTTTTTTAAGATTTTAATTATTTTTAGAGACAGGAAGGGAAGGGGGAAAGAGGTGTAGCAAAATGTCGATGTGTGGTTGCCTCTTGTGAGTTCCTAACTGGGGACCTGCCCCACAACCCAGGCATGTACCTTGTTTGAGAATCGAACCAGCGACCTTTTGGTTTTCAGGCCGGCGCTCAATCCACTGAGCCACACCAGCTGGAGCTAATAAATGTATTTATTAAGTGTGTAACCACCACAGTAGAACATTTAATTTTATCCCCTCTCCCCAAGTTTCTCCTGTACTCCTTTGCACACAAGCGCCTCACTTTACCCCCATACCCTGCTAACCACTTAATTTGCTTCCTGTTTTTATAGTTGTGTTTTTTCTATAATATGATTTAAGTGGAATCATACTGTCTTTTTTTGGTCTGGCTTTTCATTTGGTATGATGTTTTTAAAATTCATTCATGTTTTTACTTTTGAGTATCAGATTATTTTTTATTCTTGAGTATCATATAGATGAACATTTGGGTTGTTTTCATCATTTGGCTATTATGAATAAAGTTACTGTGAACATATGTGTAAATGTCTTTGTGAAGATAGAGTTTTCTCTCTTGGGTAATATGTAGGAGTGGGATTGCTGAGTTCTTCTGGCGCTGAACTGTATAAGAAAACTACCAAACTGTTTTTCCAGAGACCTTACCATCTTAATATTTTTATTAACTGATAATCCAGAAAGAATAATTTTTAAAAAAAATCCTCACCTGAGGACATTTTTTCATTGCTTTTAAGAGAGAGAGACGAACGTTCATGTGAGAGAGAAGCATTGATTGGTTGCCTCCCGTATGCATTGTATGTTACCTGGACTGGGGATCAAAATCCACAACCTAGGTATATGCCCCAACTGGGAATCAACCCAAAACCCTTTCGGTTACGGGACGGTGCTCCAACCAGCTGAGCCACACCAGCCAGGGCATGAAAGGATAATGTTTTGAAATATATTTTCCTGGAATTACATGTAATTTAACATAAACATTAGCAGTGTTTCATAAAGTCATCATCCACATCGTTTCTTGAGGTATGCTTATGTTTAGAGTGTTAATGTATGCTAGAGGTGCTTGTTAAAATGCAGATCCTTGGGGCCTCATCACCCAAAATCTGAATCAGTAAAGTTGGACAGCCATATAGTAATACAGCATTTCGTTTTTTCCTAAAAGCATAGTTTTCTTTAATATGTTTATTCAGTTAGTATTTATTGAGCTGTTTCTAGTTCTTTGCATTCACCATGCATTGCATTACCTATTCCTATGCTTGGGATCTTGCAGGACTTACCTGGGCCCCTTTCTTTGCTCGCCACCTAGTGGTAATAAATAGGAGCCATCAAAAGTTTTGCCCATGAGTGAATTCATGAAGATGGACAGTGAGTGCCCTTAGAGGAGGAAGGAACATTCAAAGCTGTTTGCTATATGACTGCGTCCCCCTTCTTTCCATGACTGTTATTTGGGAAATATAATTTATTGCATTTAGAAATAATTTATTTGAAAGAAATATACTTTAGAGCCTGTAAATTTTTATTTTTTAAAGATTTTGTTTATTTTCAGAGTGAGGGGAAGGGAGGGAGAAGGAGAAACACCAGTGTGTGGTCGCCCTGTGTGCACTGCACACTGGGGACCTGGCCTGCCACCCAGGCATGCGTTTTGACTGGGAACCGAACCTGTGACCCGTTGGCTCGAAGGCTGACAGTTCACTGAGCCACACCAGCCTGGGCTAGAGCCTGTAAATTTTTTTTAATATAGGTGTCATTTATTTGTTTTTAGAGAGAGGAGAAGGGAAGGAGAAAGAGGGAGAGAAACATCAATGTGTAGTTGCTTCTCATGCACCCCCTAATGGGGACCTGGCCCGCAACCCAGGCATGTACCCTGACCTGGAACCAAACCAGAGACCTTTGGGTTCACAAGCCAGTGCTCAGTGTACTGAGCCACACTAGCCACAGCCCTAGTTACCTTATTTAATATGAGAGATTCTGCCCTCGCTAGCATAGCTCATTGGATCAATCGCAGGCTGTGAACCAAAGGGTTGCCAGTTCGGTTCCCAATCAGGGCACATGCCTGGGTTGCGGGCCAGGTCCCCAATGGGGGCCAGGTGAGAGGCAACCACACATTGATATTTCTCTCCCTCTCTTTCTCCCTCCCTTCCCCATCTTAAAAAATATATATATGAGAGATTCCTCCAAACCTGACTATACTAGGTACTGTACTGTTTGAAGTTGTGACCCCATATAACAGTCTCTTGTTCTAGGCTCTTTCTTTCTTGTACATGCTTTTAGTTTTTCACTCACATTAGTTTTGATGATTGCAAAGGATTTTTATGTTAAAATTTTAATACTTTGTTTTACATTAGCTTGACAGAAAAAAGACCTACTGTGGAAAGGATGTGTTAAAATACTTTGTAAGGCCTCATTTTACTTTTCTGTTATAGAAATGGTGGAATCAATGAAGAAAGTAGCAGGTATGGATGTGGAGTTGACAGTTGAAGAAAGGAACCTCCTATCTGTTGCATATAAAAATGTGATTGGAGCTAGAAGAGCTTCCTGGAGAATAATCAGCAGCATTGAACAGAAAGAAGAAAACAAAGGAGGAGAAGACAAACTAAAAATGATTCGGGAATATCGGCAAATGGTGAGATTATTATATTCTAGACATCTTTCAAGAAAGGTGTCTTAGGTGTTATTTTAGATCATAGCCTAGTACACTCATGTATTGTAAACATGTAATATACATTTTACATTTTTATGGGCTTTCATCTTTTGCTTACCCGGATTAGGAATATATACTACAGTATTTCTGGACAGAAGTGAACTTTTTTTTTCTCTGTAAGCTGCAGAACGTGGTGGTCAATTTTGAGCAGTGCACAAGTAGGGAATTACGTTAATCTTTGTTTTTACTGTGGTAACTTCTTAGAGTGACTTGAAATTACCACCCAGGGCAATTTAACAAATATTTGTAGGCCTTTTCTGCATCACATAATTTGCTAGGTGTTACGGGTGCAAAGATGGGAAATACAGTGATTATCCTTATGGATCTCAGTATAGGTTTTTTTTTTTTTTTTTTTTTTTTTTAATACAAAAATAATCAGAGGGCACTGGACATTTCATGAAGGTATTGTTTCAGATATATATGCGTGAATATACATTTATGTAGTACTATTTTTATTGTGAATTTTGGTCAAAAAAGTTTGATAGCCATTAATGGTAGTGGTTGTCCACCAGAGGGTGATTTTATTCCTCAGAGGACATTTGACAATGTCTAGAAACATTTTGGTTATCACAGCTTGAAGGGTGCTGTTGGCACATAGTGGGTAGAGACAGGGATGCTGCTAAACATCCTGCTGTGCATAGGACCACCTCCTATAACATGGGATTATGTAGCTCAGAATGTCAGTGCAGCTGTTAAGAAACTGAACCTAAAAATAAAAAATAGCCCTGACTGGTATGGCTCAGTGGGTTGAGTGCTGGCCTATGAACCCAAGGATCACCGGTTCCATTCCTAGTCAGGGCACATGCCTAGGTTGTAGGACAGGTCTCTAGTTGGGGGCGTACAAGAGGTAACCACACATTGGCATTTCTCTCCTACCCTTCCCCTCTCTTTAAAAATAAATAAATAAAATCTTAAAAATTTTCTGACCAGTGTGACTTGGTTGGGCGTCGTTCTCCAAAGTGAAATGTCTCCTGTTCAATTCCTGGTTAGGATGTGTGCCTAGCTTGTGGGTTTGGTTCCCGGTCAGTGAGTGTATGAGAGGCAACCAGTTGATGTTTCTCTTTCTTTCTCCTTTCCTTCCCCTCTCTCTATATATAGGATATATATAGGATATGTATATATCCTAGTGGAAGAGAGAGGCATGTAACACAGTGTACAGTAAGAGAAATTACATAAGTAGGCACAAATAGGATAGGGAGTGAATTTATTAAGGGAAGGGAAAGGGGAGCCACATTTATGGACTATTTCCAGTTCTAGACACTGTTCTGAGTGGGGAGATACATAATGGTGTAAGATAGTGTACTGTATTTGTTGTGTATAATGCACACTTTTTTGCCCAAATTTCCGAGGGAAAAATAAGGATGCTCATGATAATCCCATGTATAATGTGTTCCAAAACGTGGGTGCGCATTATACATGGGAGTACATTGTGTGCCGCACAATATGTTATTTGACACATTTTTAAATGATCCCCCTATAAAGGTTTAGGTATTTCTGTTTATAGATGGGAAAACTGAGGGTTCTGAGTGATTAATGTATTTGGGGTCATGTAGAGGAAAGTGAGCTGGTGTCATTGTGACTATTACCCTCAAATATTCTTTGGAACAAAGAGTATGTTTGGATTGTCAGTAGACAGGTTTGATGCATCAGACGAATGAGGAAATGAGAAAATCGAAAGTGGAAAGAGAAGTCCGGTGTGCTGGAATGGGGATTTGGGCTAAGTAGGAAAGAAAGCAGGAAGCAAAAAGGAGGCCTGATAAATTGAGAGAAGGTGAAAGATTCATGAGGCTGGGTGTCATGACATGTTCCTAGTATGAATAACAGGGAGTAAAGGAATTACAAAAGGAAGTTAGAAGTCCAGTAGTGAAATATTAGAATTTTAGACGTCTGGGGGAGAGCAGCCACAGTGAGTGGTATTGACAAGTGAAGTCATGGAGTTTGAGATCAAGGAACTATGTTCAATGAACATGGGTGATAATACTTTGATGTGATAGTAGGAATTGGAGAGGGTAGGCTACAGATCGTCAGTGAATGTGGATGAAAGAGCTACAGATTTTGTTGATTGCAGTAATTGATAAATTAGAACTGAAAATGTAGACTTCCAGGGAGGAAGGGTTTGGAGTAACAGGAGAGCAGTGAGGAGAGCAGCAAGTCATTGAGGACCTACAATAATTCAGAAATTCCTTCTAGAGCAGTCACTACTTAAAAAGCTAGAAGAGGAGTTATTTAGGAAACGGCTAGTTTTACTTAGGATCAGGATGAGATTATAGGAGAGGAGAAAGCGGGAGAATTACTTACAGTGGAAAGGTTACAGAGGACATGAGAAGAATTTGGAAAGGTCAGCAATGTCACCATGAATTAATAGAAAATGGAGAGTAAAACATGTAGGTGTGTTCAGGATGGTGTGCTTTTTTTGGCATTGTAAATGAATTGAGAGGCAATATATATATATATATTTTGGTATACAGATTTTTGGTGTCATAACTGGCTGTGGATGTCTGCCACTAAAGTGATTGGCTGTTGAGCATAATAGTGGTTAAGAATGTGAGCAGATTGCCTCGATTTCCATTTTTATTTTGTTTCTCATAAATTGTGATGGTAGGCATGCAACCTACCTTTGTTCAAATCCTAGCTCTGCCTCTTTAAGTTTTAAGATTTTTTAAATTTATTTTTAGAGCGGAAGGGAAGGAGAGAGGGAGAAACATCAATGTGTGGTTGTTCTCGTGCATCCCCTACTGGGGACCTGGCCTGCAACCCAAGCATGTGCCCAGACTGGAAATCAAACCAGCGACCCTTTGGTTTTCAGGCCCATGCTGAGTCCAATGAGCTACACCATACACCAGCCAGGGCACTTTAAGTTCTTTTGGTGAATTTCGGGCAAATGTAATCTTTGTTTTCCCATGATAAATAAAGACAATAGTTGCAGCCTCATTGGAGAAGTTAGTTAATATAAATGTGAAGCACTTAGTAGTAATCAGTGTCACTCTTCTTTACCTGAATGAACTGAGTTCATTTTTTTGACCCCTCCCCCACATACCTGAGTTCATTTTTAAAAAGCACTTGATTAGTACATAGAAATAATTTCTATAACCCAGAGAAAACTGTTCTCTGCTTTTTGTATCAAGAGGGGAAAGGAGCTTTGAAGAGGCATGTGTATCTGTGTGATAGAGCTCTCTTCAAAACCAGAGGGACAGGGTGTTGTAGTTCATGATTTCTTGGACTTAAACAAGCTCTGACCTTTTTTTCAGGTTGAGACCGAACTAAAGTTAATCTGTTGTGACATTCTGGATGTACTGGACAAACACCTCATTCCAGCAGCTAACACTGGCGAGTCCAAGGTTTTCTATTATAAAATGTAGGTTCTATACTGGAGGGGAAAATGTCAGATGAAATGTTGGCCCTCTTAGAATCATCACTTTTTCTGTGTAGGTTTTCAGTTTTTACTGAAGACTAATTGTTTAATGTTGGAAGGATAGTTACATGGGAGGAATGATTCTCAAAACTTGATTTTTGAGTTCTTATTTGCAACTTCACTGCTAATGAAATACTAATATTACTGCATTTAAGATGGTCAGACTATTACTGTAAAAATGTACTGGGTTTTGCTTTTACCTGTTTACATTCGTTTACTTGTGTGGGTTTTCCCCCTAGCTACAGCAGTGCATTATATAGTTCAATATTAACATTTTTATGTGGAAGTTTTATTTCATGATGAACAGACTATTGTGCCATTCTTTGGAACCACTCTTGATATTTAATTCTGGTCTGTCAAGTGATAGATTTGTTTATGTTTTCTTTTTGAGGTTTTCAGTTAAAATCTCTAGGATATTTTGCTTATATTTGATAATAATGAAATCTTTTAAGGAGGAAAACTAAATAGATGAGTAAGTCATTCCTGAATGAGACTTCCAAAAATGATTGAAGCATACCAGTTAATTGTTTAATATATTTTTTCACATAGAAAAGTTTTTAAGTTATTTTTTGTTTAAAAAGCACTATTTCTGATTCTATGTTTTTGTTTTGTTTTGTTTTAGGAAAGGGGACTACCACAGGTATCTGGCTGAATTTGCCACAGGAAATGACAGGAAGGAGGCTGCAGAGAACAGCCTAGTGGCTTATAAAGCTGCTAGTGATATTGCAATGACAGAACTTCCACCAACGCATCCTATTCGCTTAGGTCTTGCTCTCAACTTTTCTGTATTCTACTATGAAATTCTTAATTCCCCTGACCGTGCCTGCAGGTAAGTTAGGGAGGAGAACAAAAGCTTTCACTACGAAATTGAAAAGGGTTACTAAGGAGAATAACTACTTGGTTTTCTGTTTTGTTCCCTGGGACTGCCTTTGTAGGCTTGGCCATATAATATAGTAAAGCATCCATTTGGCTCTCAATGAAAATGCTTTGTAACATAAAGCCACATGATCTCCATTCAAGACAAACCTTCTTCATTTCACTAGGAGAGCATTTAGGATAATCACGTTGATGGGGAAAATTTTTGTTGGTAGATTAAAAAGAGTCTCTAACTTGTTAGAATGTGAGAAAAAAGAATGAGAAGAATTATTTTAAAATTTTCTTCATTTTTACATATTAGTTTTCAGTCTATACATATACATATATATATTTTTTAAAGGTTTTATTTTTAGAGAAGGGAAAGGAAGGAGAAAGAGAGGGAGGGAAACATCAATGTGTGGTTGTCTCTCATGTGCCCCCAACTTGGGGACCTGGCCTGCAACCCGGGCATGTGTCCTAAACTGGGAATCAAACCAGCAACCCTTTGGTTTGCAGACCAGCGGCTCAGTCCACTGAGCTACACCAGCCAGGGCAATAGGTATATTTTTAATATGGTTATGCTTATGCTCTATATGTACCATTTTGTATTTTCTATTTTAATACAAACAGTTTTCCATCTCACTGATGGATGTTAAACTATCTCCAATTTTTGATATAGATGCCAATTTAAGAAATATATCTATGTAGCTTTTTACTTTTAAAAATTACGGTGAAATAAATGTAACATGAAATTTGTCGTTCTAATCATTTTTAAGTATACAGTTTAGTTTGCATCAGTATCTATTCCCAAAACTTTTTCATCACCTGAAACAGACTATAACCACTAAGTGATAATTCCATATCCCCTTTGTAATCTCTAATTTCTATCTTTATGAATTTGCCTATTTTTGCTAGAATCCTTACCAATAACCTAAACAGTTTATTAACACATTTTCTATGTGATATATTATATACTGTATTATTTCAATAAAGCAAGCTAGAAAAAATGTTATTAAAATCATAAGGAAGAGAAAATACATGTATTTTATTCATTCATGATATACCTAACTTTGTATTTTGATATTTCTGAGTTACGAAATTTGCAATTTTTTTCCAATTGTCACAAATCTCAAGTTTTCCAATATATTTCTTGAAAAAAATGTGTTTAGTAGACCTACGCAAATCAAATCTATGTTGTTCAGGGCCATCTGTGTTTGTCCTTTGTAACTTGAGTAGTCTTAAATATGTAGAAACCAAATGTTCCATGAAAGGGGAGATTTTCCTGATGGAAGGGTGGATCATTTGAATGCAAAGTAATACTCATCTTAAAATATTCTAAGCGGTTACTTGAGTTTGTGAAAACAGGTATGTCTTGACTGAAGAAGTTATAGCTATCTGTTCAGCTGATAGTATTAGTTGAATCTTTTATTGTTAGTCTCCAGTCTAACTATCCCATATACACGGCTTCAAATTAAATTACCTCGATGTCATTTTCTCCTTTTTTTGCCTTAGTCTGAAGTTTGACATTTGCTCTTTCCCTACCCATTAAAATTAGTTGAAATTTGACTTCTCCCACTTGCTCTCCTCCTCATGGGTCCCTGCAGCACTTTCTCTAGAATAGCACATCATTTTTTAAAATACATTCTTATGTGTCCTATTTGTAGATGTTTTTAAGTTAATTGCGTACTCATGTTAATTATGTCTCTTCTGTTTCCCCACCAGTATCCAGCATCACTCGGTGTACATAGTATAGAGTACTCAATAAGTGTGGATTTTATTTCTTTTAAAATAAAGCAAATGACTTATATTTCCATGGTTTCTATATTACCCTCTTTTTGGTGAGATACACTGTCCAAAAAAATTTTTTTTGTATTAAAATTGATTGGAACTTGGAAATACCTTTGTTATACATATTTGGCTGGTGCTTTAGTTTGGAACTTGGTCTATATAGTCTACTTAGTGATAGGGTTATTGAAAGCACAGTAGGAAGTGATATTCCAAAAGTTCCCTTAGCTCACAAGTTGCTAGATTACAAAATTAAGTAGGGAGTTAATTTTCATCAGTTACATGAGCTTTTCCTTTATTTCAATACCTAAACCCAAGTACTCAGTGTCACTGCTACATATTGTGGGATAACTGAAGAAAAGAGCAATACCTTAACATCATTTCTAATTCTGTTTTTGGATTTCAGTTTATTTTTATAATACACTTATGTAAATACTTGTAGGTTGGCAAAAGCAGCTTTTGATGATGCAATTGCAGAACTGGATACGCTGAGTGAAGAAAGCTATAAGGACTCTACACTTATCATGCAGTTGTTACGTGATAATCTGACACTATGGACTTCAGACATGCAGGGTGATGGTAAGGAAACTC
>VMDR010015847.1:0-21819 GCA_007922815.1 Macrotus californicus | reverse complement strand
TTGCAACAACAACAACAAAAATAAGGTACCTAGGAATAAATTTAACCAAGAAGATAAAAGACCTATACTTGGAAAATTATAGGACACTGAAGAAAGAAACTGAGAAAGATACAAATAAGTGGAAGCATATGTTGTGTTCATGGATAAGAAGAATTAACATCATTAAAATGTCCATATTACACAAACCAATCTGTAGAATCAATGCAATTCCTATTAAAATACCAATGGCATATCTCACAGATCTGAACAAATATCCCAAAAATTTATATGGAACCACAAAAGATCCCAAACAGCCACAGCAATCTTGAGAATGAATAACAAAGTTGGAGGTACCATGCTACTTGATATCAAACCAACTACAAGGTCATAATAATCAAAGCAGCACGGTGCTGGCATAAAAACAAGCATATAGATCAATGAAACAGAACAGAGAGCCCAGAAATAAACCCATGCTTTTATGGTCAATTAGTATTTGACAAAAGAGGCAAAAACATACAATGGGGTAAAGATGGGGTCTATTCAATAAATAATATTGGGAAAATTAAACAGATATGTGCTAAAAATGAAACTAGACCACCTTCTTATACCATACACAAGAATAAACTCAAAATGAACTAAAGCCTTAAATGTAAGTCACAAAACCATAAAAGTCCTAGAAGAAAATGTAGGCAGTAAAATCTCAGACATTTCTCATGGCAATATTTTTTTTCTGATATATCTCCTTGGGCAAGGGAAACAAAAGAAAAATATAAACAAATGGTACTACATCAGACTAAAAAGCTTTTGCACAGCAAAGGAAACCATCAACAAAATGAAAAGACAACCCGTTGAATGAGAGAATGAATATATTCACCAATGATACATCTGATAAGGGTTAATGTCCAAAATTTTTAAAGAACTTTACAACTCAACACCAAAAAAGCAAACAATCCAATTAAAAATGGGCAAAAGACCTGAATAGACATCTCTCAAAAGAAGACATATAGATGGCCAATAGACATATGAAAATATGCTCAGCATTATTAATCATCAGAGAAATGCAAATTAAAACCACAATGAACTATCACTTCACACCTTTCAGAATGACTATCAACACACAACAAATGTTGGTGAGGATGTGGAAAAGGGGAACCCTCATGTACTGTTGAACCTGATGAGAATGCAGATAGGTACAGCCATTGTGGAAAACAGTATGGAGTTTCCTCAAAAAATTAAAAGTGGAACTGCCTTATGATCCAGCAATTCCCTTTCTGGAATACTTGTATATCTGAAGAAATTCGAAACACTAATTTGAAAGAACATATGCAATAGAAAATCCTATAGAATCCACCAAAAAACCGATCAACCTAATAAATGAATTTGGCAAAACAGTGGGATACAAAGTCAATATTCAGAAATCAAAGGCATTTTTGTACACCAAAAATGAAATGTCAGAAACAGAAATCAGGAAAAAAATCCCATTTGATATAGCAACAAGAAAAATGAAATACCTAGAAATAAAACTAACCAAAAAGATAAAAGACCTATACTCAGAAAACTACACAACACTGAAGAAAGAAATTAAGGAAGACACAAACAAATGGAAGTATATACTTTGTTCATGGATTCGAAGAATTAACATCATCAAAATGGCCATACTACCCAAAGCAATTTATAGATTCAATGCAATCCCTATTAAAGTACCAATGGCATATTTCACAGATATAGAACAAACACTTCAAAAATATATATATGAAACCATAAACGACCTGAATAGCTGCAGCAATTTTGAGAAAGAACAAAGCAGGAGGAATCACAATACCTGATATCAAACTGTATTACAAAGCCACTGTAATCAAAACAGCCTGGTACTGGCATAAGAACAGCTACATGGACCAATGGAACAGAACAGAGAGCCTAGAAATAAACCCACGTCTCTATGGCCAATTAATATTTGACAAAGGGGGCAGCAGCATAAAATGGAGTAAAAATAGCCTCTTCAACAAATGGTGTTGGGAGAGCTGGACAGCTACATGCAAAAAAATGAAACTTGATCACCAACTTACACCATACACAGAAATAAATTTAAGGTGGATAAAAGACTTAAATATAAGTCATGACACCATAAAAGTCCTTTAGGAGAACACAAGCAGGAAAATCTCAGATATTCCACACAGCAATATTTTCACTGATATGTTCTAGGGGTAGAACAAAGAACATAAAGGAAAGAATAAACAAATGGGACCTCATCAAAATAAAAAGCTTCTGCACAGATAAAGAAAACAGCATTAAAATGAAAAGAGAACCAACTGTACGGGAAAACGTATTTGCCAATAATAACTCAGACAAGGGTTTGATCTCCAAAATATATAAAGAACTCACATGATTCCACTCTAAGAAGACAAGCAACCCAATTAAAAAATGGGCAAAGGACTTGAACAGACACTTCTCCAAGGAGGACATACAGAGGGTCCAGAGACATGAGAAGATGCTCGGTATCACTAGCCATCAGAGAGATGCAAATTAAAACCACAGTGAGATACCACTTCACACCGGTCAGAATGGCCATCATAAACAAATCAACAAACAACAAGTGTTGGAGAGGATGTGGAGAAAAGGGAATCCTAGTGCACTGTTGCTGGGAATGCAGACTGGTGCAGCCACTGTGGAAAACAGTATGGAATTTCCTCAGAAAACTAAAACCGGAACTGCCTTTTGACCCGGCAATTCCACTGCTGGGATTATACCCTAAGAATCCTGAAACACCAATCCAAAAGAACCTATGCACACCAATGTTCATAGCAGCACAATTTACAATAGCCAAGTGTTAGAACCAACCTAAGTGCCCATCAGTAAATGGGTGGGTCAAAAACCTGTGGTACATTTACACAATGGAATACTATGCAGCAGAGACAAAGAAGGAGCTCCTACCCTTCAGGACAGCATGGATAGAACTGGAGAGCATTGTGCTAAGTGAAATAAGCCAGGCAATGAAAGGTAAATACCATATGATCTCACCTTTAACAGGAACCTAATCAACAAAATGAACAAGCAAGCAAAATATAACCAGAGACATTGAAATTAAGAACAATCTAACAACAGCCAGAGGGGAGAGGATAATGGGGGGGAAAGTGTGAAGGGCTTACAGGAACAACCATAAAGAACACAAGGACAAAAACAAGGGGGTGGAAACAGGGGAGGGAGGTGGGGAGGGCTGGGGTGGTGGGGAGGGGTGGGAGGAAAAGGCAGAAAACTGTACTTGAACAACAATAAAATTCAAAAGTATTTAATTAAAAAAGAGAAAGAATATATGCACCCCTATCTTCACTGCAGCGTTATTTGCAACAGTCAAGGCCTGGGAACAGCCCAGTCAGGAAAGTGGATAAGCAAGGCTGTGGTGCATTTGCACAGTGGGATACCACTCGGCTGTCAACAAGAAGGAAACCTTACCTTTTGTGACAGCGTGGACGGACCATGAGAGTATTGTACTAACTGAAATCAGCCAGTCAGAGAAAGCCAAATACCATAGGATTTCACTTACATGTGGAATCTAATGAACAAAATCACCTACCAGACAAAACAGGAACACACTCATAGATACAGAGAACAGACTGCAGCTGTCAGAGGGGAGGCAGGGTTGGAGGACTGGGTGAAAAGGGGAAAGGGGTTAAGAAGAAAACAGACACAGACAACAGTGTGGCGATAACCAGAGGGAAAGAGGAGCACGGGGAGGCAGAAGAGGACAAAGACGGGACAAATGGTGGCGAAAAGCAATTTGACTATGGGCGGTGAGTGCACGATGCAGTATGTGCATGATGTGTTATAGAGCTGAACGCTTGAATTCTGTATGGTTTTATTAATCAATGTCACCCCAGTAAATTCAATTAAAAGAAAGAGAAGTGTATCATTAGTCTTACTTCATAGTACAAGGAGAGTAACATAACCAGAGAACCTTGCAGGGAATAGTGAGAGAGGAGTAGGGTATCTGTTGCTTTGTCCTGGTCTTGAACGGCCTTGGTAGGTTCGGCCTTGCTTCAGGTGCCAGTGTGGTTAGCAGGCCCCGCAGGACTCAGTGGTCAGTAATTCCTCCAAGCCTGGCCTCCAAGCCCCAGGTAGCTCTGATGGGACCCCAGTTTGCTTCCCACCACCTTAATCTCGCCCAGCCCCTGCCATCTTGGCCCCAGATTCATCCTCTGACCCCAGGGCAATGGGATTCAAAGTCAAATCTTGTCCTACTTGCTATGTCACCACAGGTCACAGAATCTGGCTTCCCTTTATGCAAAGCCCCTTTGTTCTGATTCCCTCATAGTGAACGCAAAATAATACCCTGCTTAATGAGCTCCAAGACTCATTATTTTCATGTTTTAACATCTCTGAAATCAGGGAGTCTTTTACAATCATTGATGTCCTGAGTTGGGTGAAACATCTAGTCATAGTTGACACAAATTACTCACTTCATGTCAGGCATACTTCTAGGTACTTTCATGAATTTATTCACTTAATCCTCATAATAACTCTAGGAGGCAGGGACTGATATTAATATTTCAGAGATGAAGAAACTGAGGCACAAGGCGCAGAGCTGGTGAGTGGCAGAATCAGGAACTTGCAGGCTATGCTTCCAAACGTGGCTCTTCACCTGATCTCCCTATCAGGGCCCATGAAGTTTCTGAGGACAGGCTATATGGGTGCCAGGCTAGCGTCCTTCCCTCCAGCCCTTGGGTTGACCAGAGTACCCTGTCTGGGCCTTTCTGGCCACCAGCAGCCTTTCTCTTCACCTAGCACGCTGTGTGATGTTGTCACTGGCCATGTGTGTCGTGACATGAACATGGCTAGCAAATATGGCTTGCTACTGCCTCTGGCATGCATGTCAGGACCTCTGGAGACCAGAAGTACTGTCTTTGCTTTCGGGTACTCAGTATTCTGTCATGAACCCAGTGTGAGCCCTGTCCCCTGCCTCCTCCACTGTGTTCCCCCCAACCTAGGGAACTGTCCCTAAGGCACCCAGGCTCCCCGTCCAAAATTGGCCACACTGGAGCTCTTCCCCAGACCACAAAAAATACCTCAATGGCTCCCAAATGCAGGCTCAGAATGCGGACTGCCGCCTGAGCCCCACCCTGGCCCAGACAGGTCCCTGTGGTCATCTGCAGCACAGATGAGCCTCCATGCCCTAGGTTCCTGTGCCATCCAGGACCAGCCACTAGATGAACTGACCCCTAGCCCCTGTTCCCCCACCCCACCCACTGAACCTGGTTTGAGAAACCCAAACTGGCACATCCAAAATACCCCACATTCCAAGTCAAGCCGTAGACCTTGGCTAAAGCCCTTTGTCCCCAGCCCTGGGAAAAGTTTCCAAAATTAGTCATCCAAAGGACAGATAAATCCCCGGTGCCCCCAGCAGTCTCTGGAAGATCCCTCTCCCCCCTAAACAGAGGCTCCCAGATCATGGAGGCCACAGCCCCAGACTTGGCTTTCCAGGCCGGACAATGTCCATCCACCTGCCTCTGGCCCACTGCTGGTCCTATTCCTGAGAACGCTCCCTGAAGGCCATGCAGGCTGGCACATGGAACCTCATGCCCAGGGGGACGTTAACATCTGTTCTTCCAATGCCGGGCATCCTGGCAGAGGTTGTTGAAGCTGGTTCTGCTTCATACACACGCACACACAGTTCCCCTTCCTTCTGCTGTCTCCAAGGCTTTCTGTTCTTAAGAGTCCCCTATTAAAATTAAAACACTCCCAAGAGCAATTAAGCTTTGGCAGCTAATAACTTAATTATCAGCTAATACCATATCTTCTCATCGCCCTCACCGGGTGGGAGCAGTGGAAGAGAAGGCTGATTCACATTCTGGAATCAGACTGTGGAAGGATCCAGATTCAGAGAGTTTAACAGGAGGCCTGGACAGTCCACAGTGGGACAGGGACCGAAACAACAGGGCTGGGTCCTTAACCAGGGATTAAAATTATATGCTGAAATCAGAAAAGCAACCTGTGAAGGAAACCAACCCAGTCACTTCCCAGTTCACAATTGGGAAGCCTGAAACTCAGAGAGGCTGAGGAATTTCCAAAGGTCACACAGCTACTCTCGCAGGCCAGCAGCCTTCCTGATAAAAGACACCAGGGGCTCCCACGGTGGGTGGTGGAAGGATCCTCATGCCACTCTCCCTGGTCCCACACGACTCTCACCATCACCCCAGGATGGAAGCACAAGATTCTCTAGAAATATGACTGAATAGCAGAGTTTGGAAATGTCCAGTATAAACTGCCAAGAAGGATAGTCCAAACAAATGTTTGAGGGAGTATATCCAAAATTTTCCATAAGTTGTATCTCTCCTGGGACTGCTGAGAGGCAGGAGCTGCGGACCAGGGAACCTGTGCTCGGTGCCCCCAGCCTTCCAGTTGCTGAGTCCATCCCTGTCACAAGCATTTGTGTGTGTTTTCCATTTTCAGGGCATGACTGGATGGCTTGAGACTCCTAGTGGTCATTTATGTTCCCTTCCCCACGGCTGTTCTCCTGTTTCCATATGTGCACCCTGAATTCCACGTATGTGCTGGGCTGAAATGTGTCCCCCACCCCAACAAATTTACAGGTTACAGCACTAAAGCCCAATATGACTGCATTTGGAGACAGGGCCTTTAAAGCAGTGATTCAGGGTAAATGAGATCATAAGGGTAGGACCCTAAGCTCATAGGGCTGTGTGTGGCCTTATCAGAAAAGGAAGTAATGTCAATCTCCCTCCCTCTCTCTCCCTCTCTTCTTGCCATGTGAGGACACAGTGAGAAGACATCAGCAATCTGCAAGCCAGAAAGAGAGGCCTCATCAGCACCCAACCAAGTTGGCACCCTGATCTCAGAGGTCCAGCCTCCAGAACTGTGAGAAAATAAAAGTTTGGGGTATAAGCCAGTCCTCCCAGGATGGAAGCACAGGATTCAAAAGGGACTTTGCCCTGCAGCCCGAGCTGACTGAGACAAGGTTAACAGGCGTCTCTCAGATGGGGCACTAGAGTCTAAGTCACACGAGTGTGCGATCCACTGCTCACACACCAGCACTGCCGCCTTCTTAATATACAACAGGGTGTGGTGACCCAAATGCCCACCGCACTGCCTGGTAATGGAAAGGGGTAAAGCGGCCCAATGTCAAACTCGGAGATGGCAAGAGACCATGGCGGAATGGTGCACCTTGTCCAAGGGGGCAGCCAAGGCTTGTCACAGACTGGCTGTTGCCATGAGGAAGTGTGGCCCAGCATGGCCGGATGTAATGTTTAAAGAGAAGCTAGAAATCGGACTATTAAAAAAGAAGTCAGCTGATTTTTAGATAAATAGTAAATCAGCTGATTTTTCAATGCCAGCAACTACGTCAAAGTTGTAAAGTTCTTGGTGAGCAAACAACAACACATACACAACAACAGGGGACCAAACGACAGCAGCAGCGAGAGCGTCTGTGGGCCAGCGCTGCCTGTGAGGCACCTGAGGCCCTAGCGGCAGCTAACACAGTGGTGCCCAGGCCATGGGCAGGGGCCTGTCAGGGTAGGAGTGTCTGTGGGGCGTGGAGCATCTCCGGGACATGGAGCAGGCCTGACCGTGGGGACTGGGTTGGGAGCGCAGTCAGGCTCTCTCACCCGTGGCTCCCCACACCTGCGGTCTCCCAGGTGCTCATTTCAGATGTACTCCCGGGGTCCAGGACTCACCACCCCCACCTAGAGGCAGCACAGGAACAGACAGCGTGGGCCAGACTCATTTTGCTTTCGTGCTGTGGTGCTGCTCTTCTGGGGAGCTGACTGCTGATGCCTGAACAAGCCCCTCACTCTGCCCTTGGCACTTCCCAATGCCACCTGTGACCTCACACTCAGCCGAGGACTGGGCTGGGCTGGTCTGGGCCAGGTGGGGACAGGAGGCAGAGAAAGGAGCCATGGAGAGCTGAACCAAGGCCTTGGTCTAGGGTGTGCTTAGCCCAAATCTGCTTCAGGTGCCAGGTCAGCTGCCAAGGAGCCCTATCTTCTCAGGGATTCCCAGGAGAGGCCTGGGTCTCACCCATGCTGGAGACCAGGGCATGTGCTCAGCAAGCACCATTGAGGAAGGTCCAGGCTGGCATCTGGAGGCCGGGAGCTGGGGAAGGACCAGTGCTATTTGTCCCCTTCTTGAGAGAATGTGAACGAGACCTCCCACACAACGGGATTGGCAAGGCCACCTGTTTAGTGCACTTTGGCTGCCCAGACCATTGTGGGCTATGGTCACCAGTGTGCCATAAACATTCTATAATCCTTTCTGTACCCCTGCACGCCAAACGAGACAAAGATTAAACATGGGACAGCAAAATCAGGCTGTGGAACCACCACTAGTTTGTGGGGGCAAAAGCCTGCATCAGGGTGGAGGGCAGCGGATTAGACCTACACCAAACTGACAAGGAAATCAATTACAGGCCTGCGGGGGGCTTCACTCCCACTGCACCACAGACCTAGGCTCTCGTCACCCCACTCCACTCTCAGTCACCCCACTCTCAGCCGGCCGCCAGCGTCCTCCGCCAGCGCTGGTTCTTAAGTGGTTATTCTATCGCACATTGTGTGTTTGATTGTATTCATTATATTTTAATATGATTATGTTCAATCCAGTAAACTGAAACAGATTTGTTCAGATGTATAATTAGTTTCTACATGCTTATTATTCTTGGTGGCAGCGCTGGCAGAAGCTCTGAGAATGGAGAGGAGTCCTTTGCTTTTTTTGTATTCCTTGGAAATGGCTGGGGCGGGGGCTCATCAATGGGTCTGGAGCACGCAATGCCCAGGTTCCACCCAGAGCTCTCCACACTGCTGGAGGACATGCCCACCCCTCATCTTAGACTGTCCTCCCTCCTAGAGGACAACGGTCTCCTCACATTGTCCCCAACACCTGGCACAGGGCTCCCTACAGCCATGTACTCACCACTTATAGACAACCATCACTCTCAGCCCTGCTCCCAACTCACCTAGGGCTCCTCCAGCTTACAGAGAGCTTCCCACATGGAATATACCTCTTGGCTAATTCTTTCTGGATAGGTCTCCACAGGTTCAAGCTCTTTACATAGTCTAATGATAACTCTGCCGGACAGCTGGGCAGAACCCCGCCCACTTAAAAGCCTAGAAAAAGAAGGAAAAGAAAACCCCAGCAGTACCTAGCTTTCCTTTGATGTGCCCTGTGGTGCGCCAGGACAGAGCATTTGCTCATCATCTTAACTCAGGGGTCCTGTCTGGATCTTCGCAGACAATCTTGGAAGGCTGGGTTTGGGGAGTGCCTCTGCCTCTCCTAGTTCTGACAGCAGAACACTGATGTCCCAGAGACCCCACTCTTTCCCCAGCTCGGAGTCATCCTAGGGACCTGCCTTTCTCCCAGCATTCCCAGGGTGGGTATGCAGATCAGGTGCTCCTTGTGCTGCTAACCATTCCCCGACCCTAGAGTTGCATGAAGACAAACCAGAAAGCAGCTTGGGAAAAGAACACGTAAGCTTCAGACACAACCAACACTCTGCACAGCTTTGCTCCAACCCAGGGGGAAATAATGACCTGATCTTGCCCTCCACCCCACAGGAAACACCACCAGCTGCACCCCCAAACAGTCCTGTGTTTTGCTTCTTGCTGGGTAGGTGCTGCCTGAGAGGCTGCACTCACAAGTGGAGATGTGAATTTCAGGGCTCCTTTACCCCCAAATGCCCAAGGGCGGGAGCGTTGGAATTGAAGAAGAGGAGAACCCACACTCACCTGAGCACCTGGTCTGCAGAGGAAGGGACTTCCCTCTTAAACTCACCCAGCAAGGGCAACAGTATTTGGGGCTAATGAGGCCTGCCTGGGCTCATCTGTTTGCTGGGGCTCCTGGGCATAGAAACCTGGGCAGGTCCTCACTGTGCTTTCCTTTCTGCCCAGCACCTTTGCAAAGGGACATTATAACTGGGGGATTGTAACCCAGCCCACCATTCTTCTGACGTTGTTTCTGTAAGTGCTGACTCTGACTAATGTGTAGCTTGTAGATGAACAGCATGTTTGTAGAAGAATCCTAGGAACTAACTTCAAAAGATACAGACTCCGACCTTCAGGCATCCAGCTCTGGGAGATTTGCTGACCTTCATCCTTGGAGCCTGGATGACATGAAGCCAGGATGACTAAACCGGGATGACGCACATTGGACCATCACTTGCCTTATCGGAATGGACTGTGCTCATCTGCACATAGAGAACTTTTCAACCCCCTCCTTTGATCTCTTTCTTCTGTTCCCCTCTCCCTCCTTGTAAAAAACCTCTGCCTGCACTGAGATGGGGAGGTGGGCTTTGAGAAGAGTCTCCCATCTTCCCGGCGGCCAGCAGCTGAATACATCACTTTCCTTCACATCAGCACCTGCCTCTGGAGTATTGGCCTCGGAAGCAGCAGGCAGCCTTGGGTTACCTGAGTCCAGGAGCTGACGTGGCCCAGACCCCAGAGGTGCCATGACTGTTTTCCATCCTATTTTTAATCCTTTGTGTAATTTTTTTTTACTTTTTCATCCTCTTTCTCTTTTTTTAAACTTTCCTGTTCTTAACTTGTCGTGTTGGCTTTATCTTGGACACCAGTCTCATTAGTTTCATCTTATTTTTATCACCTCATCTTTATTTCTATGTGTTTGATTATTCAGAATTTGTGTGTCTATTTGATTCCCTTTTCTCTTCACTCCTTCTTAGTTTTCCTTCAATCTCAAGTCGCAGTTTTTCTACTTCCTACCAGTCCTGTGTCACTGTGTCCATGTGCTCCTCTTATTTCCTTTCATCTGCTCTTTGCTGTGTTATTTTTCTGGGGAGCCAGCAGAAAGCCGAACCCCGAGGCAGGGAGAGCCAGGCCTCACACAGGTGAGGGCAGAGACGTTCTTCCTTCTGTCCAATCCTTCCAGGGCTGGCTGGCTTTCCAGATAGCCTCACCTTTGGGAGACCCAGGAAACACAGGGTGGCACCTGTGACATCCCTACAGGAGACACACCCACTGTGCAGAAAGGACCTTGCATCCTGATGTCCCACACCACCTAGGCATTCGAGAAGGGGCCATACCTGCTATAGTCCAGCTTCTCTCCCTCTGGAAAACACATGCATCCAAATTTGTGCCCTCCTGCCAGATGGGGGGCGAGGCCCAGCTTCCTGACCCTGAGCAGGAGCCTCCAAAACTGGTCAAGTCCCAGAAAAGACGGCAGGGAGACACCCACACCAGCTTCTGTCGTGTGATGAATTCCAGATTGAGACACCTTGTTTTGAGGGATTTTAAGATACTTCTGAAGTACAAATGTCCAGTTATAAAAATGTCACAGGATGCAATATTCTAATAACTGTGCATGGTGTCAGATAGGTACTAGATGTATCAGGGGGGATCACCTTGTAAGTTTCATAAATGATCATCACTATGTTCTACACCTGAAATTAATACCATATTGTATGTCAACTGTAATTTTAAAAGAAAGATGTTTCTGCCTCTGCACTCAAGTATGTGAAACACCAACTCGTTAGCTCCAGCAGGCTGCTGAAGCAGAGGCCAGCTTCAGTGCGGTGCTAACCTCTGGGACTCTCACATACTTAGAGCTAAAAATTCCTAGAACTGGGGACCAAAACTTGCAGTGCCCTGACCTGATGGCACTTGTAAATTGTGAGGGTGGATTTTGGACAAGTTAACCCCACCCAGCACTTCAGGACCACCTCGCCTCCAAACCATGGGACCCACAAAAATAAAGAGGTGATGGAATGAAGGGCTGTTTCATCCCAACCTTCTTGTTTTCTTCCTTTATTACTGAGGCCCGTGCTAGATGAGCTGTATAATCCTCAGGACTCAGGCAGGGCTGAGGCTGGGCCCATCATCTCTGAGGGTTCTCTCCTGGGAACAGGGACGTGCACAGTGATTTCATCAATCCCCAGGCTCCTGGCCTCACTGGCACGGTCCCTCCATTGGCACCTACGTGGCTGCAGGACCTTGAGAGAAAAAACTGACTGCCATGCCTTGCCACGGTGTCTGTCACACCTGCACAGGAAACATGGCAGAGAGACACCAGCACAGGGCTCTGTCATGTGATGAATTCCAGATTGAGGCCCCTTGTTCTCAGGGGTTTAAGAAGATGCTTCTCAAGTGCAAGTGTGCAGTTATAAAAATGTCACAGGATGTGTTGTTCACAGCATAGGGCATATAGGCGGTAATATGCTAACAACCATGTATGGTGTCAGATGGGTACTAGGCTTATCAGGGTGGGGGGGATCCTCCTATTTGGCTTCTCCCAGGGACTGTGACCATCAAGCCACAGGTGCCCATGGTGGCACTATTCATCAGTCACGAGCTCTAGCATAGCTCCAGGCACCTCTAATCTGTATGATCTGTGAAGACATTCTCATTTTGGTGATCGGCCAGCCTTCATTAGGGAAAGTAATATGTATTATCATTATTATTGTCGCTGATATCGACTGAGTGCTTCCTATTGCCAAGTCCTGCCGAGCACTTTGCAGACCATTATAGTATCTCCTCTGACCCTCACAGCGACCCCAAGAAGGAGGAGATGTTCCTATTCCACTGACAGATGAGGAAACGGGGATTAAAAATGTTGCAGAGCCCTGACCAGGTGGGTCAGTTGGTTGGCGCATCATCCTGTACACTAAAATGTTGTGGGTTCAATTCCTGGTCAGAGCACATACATGGGTTGTGGGTTCAATACCCAGCCAGGGCACGTTCAAGAGGCAACCAATCGATGTTTTTCTCTCACATCAATGTCTCTTTCTCTCTCTCTCACTCCCTTCCTTCCTCTCTCTCTAAAATCAACAAACGTATCTCCCGTGGGGATTTATAAAAAACAACAGGTTGCAGAACAGGGCTGACAACGGGCACCCAGAAAGTGGCAGAGCCACATTTGAATCCAGGCCTGTCTGTACACAGAGTTCGAAGCATGAGCTGCTCACTGCCTCTCTCGGGCCAGGTAGTGGCCCCTGTTGGCGCCGGGAAAGAGGTTCCAGTAACTGTAATGGTCACCCTCCCTTTCCAAGGTGCCCTCTGAAGGAGTCGAACATGTCAAGAACCCCAGCTGAAAAGGAGAAAATGCCTCAGACCAAAGGTGAGCTGCTGTGCCGGTTGGGGGTTCTCTGTTGGACCGTGCTGCACCCCCCCGTTTAGACCAGGAAGCCAAGGGGGGTTTCTGCCATTGTCTTCCAAAAACTGAAGGAAATGGAACAGGACATGAGGTCAAGACTTGAGTCCACTTACCCCAGGACTGACCAGAAGAGCCCCACCTGGCTAAGGGATCAGAAGGTGTTGTGGGCCCAGCCCAGCCTGACAAGACTCTTGGCCCATCTAATGCCTGCTAAATCCCTACTTGAAAAGTCGTGGGCCTAAACTCCCCAGGCCAGGATCCAGAGAGACAGACAGGGCCAGGCAGGGCTATTCTGTTGTGAGCTATGTCTTAGGAACCACTCTGTTAACAGATCTAGGTCTTGGTCAGAGGTGGTCAGCACTGACCCCTGGTGTTCACTGCTCATCCAGACTCTATGCTGCTGGGGCCCATCGCCCACAGTGGGTGGGGCCTGTTGTTGGGCTCCACTCTTGCCCAAGCCTCTGTCTTCCCCAACCTAGGTGACAGCAGCAGCCTGCTTCCACTCTTGCCTGTTTTCTGCAGAGCCAGAGCAATCTTTTGAAAGCATAAAATAGACCCCACGACGCCTTGCTTAAAAATCCTCCTGTGATTTCTCATCGCATGTTGAATAAAACACCGATGCTTCACCATGGTCTGCAAAGCCCTGTGTGCTCTGGTTGTCGCCGACCTCTCTGATGACCTGTTCCCTTATCCCCACTGCCTAATCCCTGCCTCTCCAGCACACCCTCTCCTTCCTGCCTCGGCATGGACAGACCTAATGCTCTCTCTGGGACACTCGTGCCCAACTCCATTAATATCTGGCTTCTCCTTATCATTCAGGTCTCAGCTCAATGTCACCTCCTAGGAGAGACTCTCCCTAGTCATTCAGGTGAAGCACCCCCGCCACATGCACACTCCACTTTTCTATCCTATTTTTTTCCATGATAGCATTTCTCACTATCTGAGATGATCTGATTTATTTATTTATTTGCTCAGTTTGGGAGTTCTACTTCTAATACTCACAGAGTAGCTCCTATTAGACCAAGTCTCCTACGGGTAGCAATCATAAATTCTGGGCAATATATAAAAAACAATGCCCAAAGGGCACTGGAGAGTGACCCAAAGCAGGAAGAAACTGAAAGGCAGTTGATATTTGAAAGTTAGAAAGGCAACGGGTGATTTCCCATTTTTTACAGTTTTCACCTGAAAGCAGCCCCTTCCCACCCCCACTCCAACCCCTGTCAGTGACCTATGAGGCTAGAAATATTGTAGTCTTACTGTTGAGGAATCAGAAGACAGAATTCAGAGCATCACCAGCAGCTAGAAAGTATGAGGAACGTATTAGAACAGAGAGAATCACAGGGGGAGACCCAAATATCGAAATTCTACCAAACTTCTAAATGACTCCCAGGGCAAGACTCAAGCAGCCCAGCTAAACCTCAGAGTGGACCCTTCAGTGTTGTCCAGCTGAATGAAGTTCCTGCTGAAACGAACACACCAACAAGCAAATCAATACCCTGCAGATGAACATAACAGAACCCCTGTCTCTACAACACACCATTCGCAAAGTCCAGGGCACCATTCAGGATTCCTGGATGGACGAACAAACAGGAAAATGTGATCCATAGTCAAGAGAAAGGGAAATTGATGGACAGCAACCTCAGATTTTGGAATAAAAGGCATATTTGCTAAATTTTTATTGTCTGTCTTTGGCCACTAGACTGTGAGCTCTGTAAGAGCAGGAACCTTGGCAGTTCTGTGCCTTACTCTCTCTCCAGCATCTAGAATAGCAAATGGTGCATTGAAAGCACCCAAGATATTAATGTGGTATAAAGCAGAATTTTATTTTGTCCTCCTTATTTTCTACCTTATAACGTGAGGCTCCTCCTAGGTGAATTGAACACTGACAGAGAACAGAATAATCACCATCCATTTTTGAACACAAGGCATGGTTTCATGCTCGTGAATGAGTAGTAGCTGTTCTAGACAAGTGCCTTTGATCTCAAGTTACTGCCAGGAAGAAAGCATGTAGATCAGCTATTTTGAAGCCCAGTGTCATCATTTTTCAAAAAAACACTCTCCATCACTGAACTGCCTTAGAGTATAAAATATGTGTCGGAAGTTAGTTCATTCCAGGACCTAGGCATTTAATTTGTGGCTGGTTAATATCAGAGGAAATTATGGTGTCTAAAGTTAAACATAATGGGTTTTTATGAAGAGGTTAATGTCTGAGGTAATTGTTCAAATTTTTTCTAGATTAAAAGCTTTTCTGCCATGTCCAGAGTTCGGGGAGTTCTTAAGATTCTTGATCTATACTCCACAGGGGACTCCTAACTCTCCTTGAGGGGTCTTGCCGTCCTGCTCCCAGGCAGGCTGATGTTCTGAATGTGTTAACAGTCATTAGGGTGCGGGCACTGACCCGTCAAAATGAGTACTGGTCAAACACCAATCCATCAGAACAGAGGCGAGCTCCAAGGAACTGGTCTGGCGGTAGCTAGGTCCTGAATAATGTTCTGTTCAAGACAGTGTCCTGGCCACCTCCTTGGTTTTCATGGGAGGATTTTGGGGCCACCTCCAGCTCCACCAACTGTTAAAGCATATGGGGTTGTACCTAACCAGAAGCCCAGGGATGCTGTCTTCCAAGTACTTGTCAAGGAGAATCAGCTCAAAATTCATTGCCCAATGCTCACACTGTTGGGAAAACAATCACCCATTGAATTATACCTATCTATTTTCCTAAACCATGATTTTAAGCTATTATTCATAGTGGGGACCCTTTAGTTCTTCGAGTAAATCTTATGAGGAACCCCAATGTGAAAAATTACAAGAACAAGGTTGAGGGCTTGGGATATATAAACCCTCAGTGGACCCCTGTCCTTTACCTTCCCCTAAACTCTCTCTCTCTCTCTCTCTCTCTCTCTCTCTCTCTCTCTCTCTCTCTCTCACACACACACACACACACACACACACACACACACACTTAAACTCTGCAGCAGCCTCTGACACCACAACATGGAATCACTCATGAAATTGGCTTTAAAGGAAGGCAGCCTATGATAGATAACTTAATCTCTGATGGAGATTGAGTCAGCCCTGCCAGATGGCTCATTTGGTTGGAGAGTCATTCCATACACCAAAAGGTTGCAGGTTTGATCACCAGGCAGGGCACATGCCGAGGTAATAGGTTCAATCCCCAGTTGGGGCACATTCAGGAGACAACCGATCAATGTTTCTCTCTTGCATCAATGTTTCTCTTTCTCTCTCTCTCTCTCTCTCTCTCTCTCTCTCTCTCTCTCCCTCTGTCCCTTCCTCTCTCTCTAAAAATCAATGAACATACCCTCAGGTGAAGGTTTAAAAAAAAGATTGAGTCAGACCTTCGGGGAGTATTTTGAGGCAGATCTATTCCCTTCACCACCTCCCCTACCTTGAGGAATGTTCCAAGTAGCCCTATTAAACTCTTGCCATGTGGACTCTAAGGCCCCTTGGAACACTGTTTGATGCAGTATACATGCCCTCCCTGTGAGGACCTAGGGGAATATTCCTCCCTGCCTCCAGTAACAGGAATGGCTGTGCCTTTTCTGAGCAGTTGCTTTGCTTTTATTGCACGGATGATGTGTCTGCAATACGGGGCTGTTTCTTCCCCTGTGTTGGCAAGAGAAAGCTCAGGACTGCCCCAGAGTCCCACCTCTAGCAAATGTACAGGGTCTGATGTCATGAATTTGTGTCCTAACCTGATTCCTGGATCCATTCTTGCTTTCCCTGTCTTGTTTTCCCTTTGTCTTATTTTCTTTGTCCATTTAATTTTCATTTAATTATGTCTTGCTGTGGGATATGTATCTGTGCAAACCACCTTGCATCTTTTCAGAGACAATGCGGAGCACATATAAATGGATCCTAGCTGTGGGGCTTCTGCTGTGCACCATGGCTCTCTTAAGCTGCTCACTTTATGATCGACTTCAGCAGGCACCAGCTCTCACATCGGCAATTTCACTGCCTTTGAAAACCAGGAAATCACTTTGCCAGGCCAGAGAGATGACACTGATGAACTAACTAGATTTCACTTTGTTGCATATTGATGTAATCCTGTTATGCTCTGTGTGCAGCACACAACCACGTCGAGGGGAGGTGGGAAAGGAATAAACCCATCACTCTGTTTGAATCCAAACATCTGTTACTCTCCCTTCACTCCCTGTGGAGCATCTTTAGGCTTTGATGGGGCAAAGGGGAAAAAAAGGAGAATTTGGGGTTTTGGATAGTCATTGCACTTTAGGTATCTTAAATTTCTACTGGTAAATTTTATTTTCTCCAATTAGTGACCGGAAGGGAGAAAGCAATCTGTACCATCCAATAGTCTTTAAAATATAGGTGATCCTCCTCTCCACATCCCACTCAAGGGGTAGTCTATTGTCCTAGGGTCAGAAAATGGGTGAACTGGTGTCTCAGCAAAAGCAGTACACCCACAGGAAAGCAGAACCTCAATCCTGGAGTACTCCCCCACTTAATGCGACAGTGAACTCGGGCTCAGGCATCAGCAGTGCCTTACACACAGGGACCAAATAGAAACAGGCTGGCCCAGGCTGGTGTGGCTCAATTGGTTGGAGCATCATTCCATAAAGTGAAATGTCACAGGTTCGATTCCCAGTTAAATCACATGCCTAGATTATGGGTTTGTTCCCTGCTCAGGGAGCGTAGGAGAGGCAACCAATTATTGTTTCTCTCTCACGTAGATGTTTCTCTTCCTCTCTCTCTCTCACTCTCCCTCACTTCCCCTCTCTCTAAAACTAATAGCCATGTCCTTGGGTGAAAATTAAAAAAAAAAAAAAAAAAAGACTAGAGGAGAACATCTGGCAGACCGACCATGGACCAAGGAGATGTCCCAAGCTGGCTTTGGGGTTTTCAGTTCACACAGACCACACAGTAGCCTGAGAGCCCCCCCAAGATCAGGACCCAAGGCCCCTAGTACTTCAAGACGGTGCCTGTGGTTCCTGGAAGCTCTGGGTGGAAACCCACAGTGCACGAAGGTCAACTCCAGGGCACAGTGGCAGAGACATAAGACCACTTCCAGCCTGAGTGTTTGGGAAACATTCTGAGCTTTTCTTCCCCACTTTTTCTTAGGCATAGGTATCTCTAGCTTTAAGTGAATTTACAGTCTAGCTGGTCTCAGGGTGGCAATAAGGAGCCAGGGCTAAAAAAACAAAAACAAAAAAACAATGAGGCCCTGGCTGGTGTGGCTCAGTGGATTGAGTGCCAGCCTGTGAACCAAAGGGTCGCTGGTTCAATTCCCAGTCAGGGCACATGCCTGGGTTGTGGGCCAGGTCTCCAGTAGGAGGCGTGTGAGAGGCAACCACACACTGATGTTTCTCTCCCTCCCTTCCCCTCTGTCTAAAAAATAAATAAATAAAATCTTTAAAAAAAACAACAAAGATGTCACTCAAAAGCACAAAGCAGAGTAGAACCAGGGTCAACTCAGCAACTTGGGACCTGATTCAAAATATGCAGGAAGTCCCGTTCCATCCCGAGGTCACTACAGAGCATTTCTCTCTGCAACAGAGAAAACATCATCCTTCAGCTTCCTACAGGGGAATGGCAGGGAAAACACACCAACCTCATTTCTGGAGAATGCCTGGGAGGCATGGACAGCCCAGTGACCAGCTCCTCGGTGATGGGCCAATCAGGAAACAGCCTTAGCTGAGCGGAGGAAAATTTGGCACCTTTGTCTGGTTCTCAAAAGGCAGAGTAGGAAACAGGCCTGAGGATACGGCAGAAGTGAATGCGGGGGAAGCCCATCTGCAGCGACTTTACAGAGCTCGAACATTCGGTCCCAGTATTAGAGAGGGTGAGTAACTGAGCCTCTGAGTGTAAACACTCTAGGAAGGCCCCATTTATGCACACTGCCCTCGGCTAGCCCCAGGTTTTAGTGAAGGGGAAGGATGGGCTTCCCTCCCCTGGGATCGTGATGTGGAGAGCCATGGGCATCAGCACCGCCGAGAGGCCAGCCGTGCTCTCCGTGAAGTTGCGAATTTGCGGCCCCATTGGGACTCGGAGGATTCCAGGAGCCAACTCCCAGCCTCCCTTTGACAGAGTCACTTTTCATCTTCTTTTCCTTCAGGCTCAGGCAAACGCACACAAGTGAATATCAGTTAATAAGTATGCACATTTTATAATAAATTTTAACAATTTAAGAGTCTGGTACAGCTTTATTATAGCTTTTATTTCACCACACTAATTCAGTGCGTAAAAAACTGCCAGAGACAGAATTCACTTGACATATGCTCTGAGCACCAAGTTAATGGAATATGCAGAAGAAAAACCTTGGGTCACACCCAGCAAGGCAAGCCCCCATTCCCTGGGGACAGGGGCAGGGGAGCAGCTCTCAGAGTTGCTGGAAGTGGAGTGTAATATCTGAGCCCCAGCCGGGGTCCAACCAGCGGGTTTCCCTGTGACTCTCCCCAGGGATGGGAGAGGAATGCAATAGCCCAGACTGTGCTGTGTTTAACAACAGTGCGACTCTGTCAGGATTAGTCTCAGAGTACAGCCTGCCCCACTGCATTCCTTGGATCTTTGGTGGCTAGAAGGTGGCATGGTTCATCTTCTCAGGGCTGGCAGCTGACCACCTCCACCTCGTTCAGGCCGCACCTGAGGGAAATGAGAGCAGCCCAAAGGAAAAGCTCCTAGGAGCCAGGTTTAGCTTTCCTCCCTCCCTGTCATGCTCAGTGTCACTGCTGCCCCCAGCACCTTCTCAGCAGTGTCCTCAGAGTATGGCCCCCAGACCAGAGGCCCCTGTATTACCTGGGAAGCTATTAGAGATGCAAATTCCCGGCCCCACCTCAGCCTTACTGAATCTGAAATTCTAGGGTGGGGCCCAGGGAATTTGGGTCTTAACAAACCCTCCAGGTGATTTGGATGCATCCTGAAATTTGAGGAACTCAAGGTTGACAGATCATGGAGGGTGGGGCTGGAGGTGGTTCTGGAAAGGCCAACAGAAGCTCTGATCAAGCAGCCCAGAGGTCTGGGGTTCAGCTCTGCCACTGCCGGCTCCACATTGACAGGGAGGCATGGGCCTCGGTGTCCTCATTTGGAAAATAAGGACACAGACTGTACACTCTCTAAGGTCCCCTGCAGCCTTGACCTTCTGGGACAGATGGCTGAAGTAAAGTCCAGCAGATACCCCACAGTGCCCCTCCCTTCAGGGAGAGACCCGATTGGATCCCATCCTAGAGCCCCCTGCAGTGTGTGCCGTTGCTGAGGGCCATCTTGGCTTCAAAACAAAGAACAATGGCAAGGAGAGGGGCCCATGACCAGAAAAAGTTAGAGAGGGAGAAACCAAGTTAGTAGTTGTGTGTGTGTGTGTGTGTGTGTGTGTGTGTGTGTAAGAGATAATGTGTGCACATGTCTGAGTGTGTGTGTGTGCACGTACCCAGTATGAGAATTTATCTAGGTCCTTGCTTCTTTTTTGTTTCTCTCTCTTTTATCTCTCTCCCCTCCCTCTTGACTATCCATTTCTTCAAGAACACAATGAAGCCTCTCCCATTTTATTGAGAAATAAACAAAACCTAGAAGGTTTTGCAACTTTCTCTGCCTACCACCCTCTCTCTCCTTTCCATGAGAATGGACCTTCTAGAAATAGAGGTCTCCACTCAGAGCCATCACTTCAAAGCTCCAATTCTATTCCTGTCCTCCCTCAATGTGGCTTCTGCCTCCATCACTCCAGGAAACTGGGCCAGCTGCCTCCTACTTTCCAAATCCAAGGGGCACTCCCAGCCCCTGTCTTGCTTTATTTCTCTGGCATCTAACACGCCATTCTCTCCATATTCTACCTTCTGCCTGTCCTTTGTCAGGCTTCAAATGATGCTCAAGAGCTGTCACTCTTGCCCTTTTTAATCTCTAGTTTCTAATTTTATATTTTATCTATCATTATATAAACACATCTATGTATATGCCATCCAAAATATGTCACAGAAATGGATAAGGTATAGTCTATCAAAATTTTTCAGTGTCTCTTAAATAAAATTCCAGAATAAAATATTCTTTTAGAATTAAATTCCAGAAAACTCATTTTTCCTTGAGGAACCAGCATATCATCTCATGAACAATGAAACTCAAAAAGTAATTCCCAGAAAGTTTGATACAGGAAAATTTGATGTCAGTCCCTGTGCAGACTAGAAATATCTACAAAGGGAAAGCCTGGGGTATGAATAATGTCCTATTTCTTGATCCGGGTGCTGGTTAAATAGGGTGTTCAGTTGGTAAAAAGGTATAGATCCATGTAATTATATGAGAACTTTTTGGATGTGTTTTATACATCAGTAAATTTTTAAAAGAAATTTCCATTTTCCTTTTTCTAACCAGAAATCCTGATCAGATTGGTGGCTCAATTATATTCTTACAGAATCTTTTGACCTTTATTTGTGCATTGTATTTTTTTTCTTACCTCACTCTTCTATTCTAAATTGTGTTTTCCTTAGTACAAAATTTGTATGCTTAGTTTATGATTATATATGTTATGTTCCATTATATATACACATCCAAAATGCTATCCAAAATGATTTATGGAAGTAGAAAAGGTAGAAATAAATAGATATTCTTTCAAGTAGAATGAAGTCTACTTTTTGTCTCCACATCCTTCATGCCTGGCATATAGTACTTATTTAATTAATGTTGAAGGAAAGAAAAGTTTATTTGTAAAGGAAACAAGAAAAATAGGGTAAAAGCTAGTGGAGCACTTAGGAGTCAAGGAAGGGTTTTTTTAGAGCCACCTGA
>VMDR010015846.1:0-21823 GCA_007922815.1 Macrotus californicus | reverse complement strand
TGGTATAATCCTTTGTAAACATTCTTGCACCCAACATAAGAGCACCTAAATATATAAAGCAAATCTTGATGGACATACAGAGACCAACAGTAACAGTGGGGGATTTTAACACCCCATTTACATCAATGGATAGATATTCCAGGCAGAAAATTAACAAAGAAGTGGTGGCCTCAAATGACACACTAGAACAGATGGATTTAATTGATATCTTCGGGGCATTTCATCCCAAGCAGAATACACATTCTTTTCAAGTGCACATGGAACATTTTCTAGGATAGACTACAAAACAAGTCTCAGTAAATTTAAGAAGATTGAAATTATATCAAGTATCTTTTCTGCCCATAATGGTATGAGACCAGAAGTCAATCACCAGACAAAACTGAAAAGCACACAGACATGGAGGATAAATAACATGTTATTAAACAATAAAAGGATTAACAATGAGATCAAGAAAGAAACCAAAAGATACCTTGAAACAAATGAAAATAAGAACACAACAACCTAAAATCTATGGGACAGTGAAAGTAGTCCTAAGAGGGAAATTCGTACCATTACAGGTGTATCTCAATAAACCAGAAAAATCTCAAATAAACAGTCTAACTTTACAGTTAAAGGAAACTCAAAAGGAACAATAAACAAAGCCCAAAGTAAGTAGGATGAGGGAAATAAAAAACAGAGCAGAAACAAAGAAAATAGAGTATAATAAAGATAAAAAAAATCAACAAAACCAAGAGCTGGTTCCTTTAAAAGATAAAAAAAATTAACAAACATTTCAGACTCATGAAAAAAATAGAGTGGACCCAAATAAATAAAACCAGAAATGAAAAGAAGAGAAATAACTACTGGCACCAAAGAAATAGCAAGGATTGAAAGAAAATACTATGAACAACTATATGTCAACAAATTGGACAATCTGGACACAGTGGATAAATTCCTAGAAACATACAATTTTCCAAAACTGAATCAGGAGCAATCAGATAATCTGAATAGACAGATTATAACAGGTGAAATTGAAACAGTAATCAAAAACTCCCAACAAACAAAAGTCCTGGACCAGATGACTTCACAGATGAATTTTAGCAAACATTACAAAAAGAACTAACACCTACCTTCTCAAACTTCCAAAAATTCAAGAGAAGGGAAGCTCCCCAAGCTTATTTTATGAGGCCAGGATTATTGTAATTCTACAACCAGATAAAGACACTACAAAGAAGGGAAATTACAGGCCAGTATCTCTGATGAACATAGATACAAAAATCCTCCACAAAATCTTTCAGCAACACATTAAAAAGATACCACACCATCATCAAGGGGGACTTGTTTTGGGGATGCAAGATTGGTATAATATCTGCAAATCAATAAACATGATACAGCAAGTAAACAAAATGAAGGATAAAAATCACATGATCATACCAAGAGATGCAGAAAAAGCATATGATAAAATCCAGCACCATTTATGATAAAAACTTTCAGCAAAGTAGGAACAGAGGGAACATATATTAACATAATAAAGGCATATACAACAAACCCACATCCAACATCATACTCAATGGGCAAAAACTACAAGCATTTCTTTTATGATTAGGAACAATACAGAAATTTCCACTTTCACCTTTCTTATTCAACATGGTACTGGAAGTCCTAGCCACCGCAATCAGACAAAAAAAAGAAATAAGAGGCATCCAAATTAGAAAGGAAGAAATAAAACAATATTTGCAGATGACACGAGACTGTATGTAGAGAACCCTAAAGATTCTACCAAAATACTACTAACACTGATAAACGTAATGAGTTAAATTATTTTTGTAGGACTTTTGATATAGACAGAATCCTTTGTCACACTATGGTCCCAAACTTTGATGCAAAAAAAGAACAAAATACCAACGGATGTACATGGTGAATACAGCCAAGAAACTGCTCCTGGAAGAGCCTCTTCTTTCTCTACTTCACTCTAGGCACCCCCGTGCCTGTGATTTGTTACTCACGGAACTTTTGGTGGGTCTGAGATGAGAGGAGCAGCTGCACCACCTCCCTGCTGACACCTGCAGGGAAGAGAGTAAACTCTCTGCACCACCACCGGGACTCTAACCCCTGACCATGTGGCGGCTCCTTGGCTTTCTACAGTGTCCAGGAGAGAATCTCTCAGGGGCGCTTGAGATGAAAAGTGCTGCTTTGCTTCCTCACGCCTGTGGGTCCAGTCTGTCCTCATGGTGGTGAGACTACTACTCATAACCTGGCCAAGACATGCAAAGGGAATAATTTCAGTGTGGCTTATGACGGTACACTACACACAAATAATGATATTCTTAGATAATCCTCTGGTGTGCATGCGGAGCACTAAAGGAAAAATAAACATAAAACACAAATCTATAAATATAAAAAAACAACAAGAACCTCCATGCCTGCCAGGTCACTAGCACTGCCAAGGAGGGCAAGGTGAGCCAGAGTAACATGGAAATGACAGTGTTTCTTATCAATGGAAAACAGACCATACTGGGGCTTTGAAAACATTTAGAAAGTTCAGTTATTAAAATATCTTACGGTAATTTAGAAAACTTTTCTTGTATGAGGTAACAATCCCAACAGGACAACTTAAAAACAATATAAAAGAATGACTAGGGTTTAGTATTACTAAGTACTTGTTATGTGCATGTTCACGTGGCATCCCGACAATCATTTATAACAATGTTAAATATTGTAATAAAAAACAACACCTCTAGAGTGATTTCTCTATTTTGGGAACTTTTCTTTACTTTTTGTCCTTACTTAACAAATATATTTAACTTTACAACAGATCAAGGAGGTAGACTATATCATCACCACCACTGTATAGATTAAGAATGTTGAGACACAGAGAAATTAAATGTCTTGCCCAAGGTCACCTAGAAGAAAGCGGCTGAGGCAGGACAGAACCAGAACGCCTGGTTTCAAAGTCCATACTCGTAACCACTCTGCTACCCTGTGGCTTCATCATCACTGCTGGGGAAAACATATCTCGTGGATTTGAAGCGGTAAGACACTTTGAGACATTTTTAAATCAGGCGCAATTAAACTGGTTAGAAAGCCCCCCTTTTCACATAATTCCCTCCAGATACTCTTTTGAATAATTAAAGGGAGATTCTGCTTGATTACACATATATAGAACAGGATGAAAATTTGCCTGTTTTCCTATCTTTCTTCTGTTCCCTCATGCTGACAGTTAGTCTCAGCACTCCATTGAGTGCTGATTCAGGTAACTTGGTGACCTGAGGCAGGAGCACTGGGAGCCATAGACCTTGGAGGGGTCCCAGGAGTGCACTTTGTGCCCATTCCAAGTGAAACTTAGTGGTTCTCTCTAAGTCCATCTTGGTAGATAATCATGACTCAGGGCCAATAAAATTCCAACAATCCATCTCCAGTTTATAATCTCAAGTTTATGCAGCTCTTTTTATTCCAAGGGATACAGATATTGTGAAAAAGAAAAATGTAATCTTTTTAACAATAAAAGAGGGCTTAAACAAGATTCTTAGTCATTAGAAGAACAGAAAAATGAACACTCATATATTTTAATGAGTTAGAATAAAGATTAAAAATACATCATTAAAAAGATGAAATACTATAAAAATACCATAATACTGAACTGAAACATAATTTCTTTAGACATAACAATAATAACAAATACTCCTGCCTGTACATTTGCTGAATATTTGAAGGAAGACCAAAGGTAAACATCTTCATTTATAACTCTTTCAA
This sequence comes from Macrotus californicus, assembly GCA_007922815.1. Classification (NCBI taxonomy): domain Eukaryota; kingdom Metazoa; phylum Chordata; class Mammalia; order Chiroptera; family Phyllostomidae; genus Macrotus; species Macrotus californicus. Next base: position 18,091 of record VMDR010015846.1, on the reverse strand, counting down.
ATCCAATATTATTACAAAGAATAAAATATCTAAGCCAATGAACATTTACCTGGCTTTCAGGTGAATTATTTGTTAGACAATTAAATCTAAACATCTGGGACAAAGTGATGTTTCTTCTTGGAAGGGGTGTGTTCCAACCATGCACTTCATGTGTTGTTCTCGAATCTTCTTTGGCAACAATTTTCTGACAAAAATAAGTATTCAGAATAACAGGGCAACTTCCACTAGGGATGATGAGCTTTTGCCTGGAAGGGGATAAAAAAATAAGACAATTTATTTGTTCTTACGTTCTCGCTAAATCAGGAATACACACAGCAATGACTTGCCTGCCGTGGACAGGTAAAATCAAGCCAGCCCAGTGAGTGACAGCTGCCCTCACATGCTCAATAGTGACTGTCAATGGATCCACTTTTACTTTTCCATGGAAACTTCTGTGTCAGGAGAGGAGCTAATAAAAGAAGGCCATCTAAGTGCCTGGGCTTGAGCTCTCTCAGGTCCTCCTACTCTGGTAGATGATGTCTTGGGGTGTCTCAGGGAGAAATGCAGGGAGGAGCAAAGACCATCAACAGGCTAAAGGATTACCCATTAAAATAAATGTTATCTACAAGTAAAACTATCATACATTCTGACAGCTCTAATCTTTCAAATAATTTGATATCAAATGCCTAAGGAATGTTTTCAGATGGGCCACAGTCACTGAAATGCCTCATATCTAAGTAGAAAAGTCATCTGGGAATATCACAGATGTATTTTCCTCATTCCTCTGAGACACCTGATTTGAGAAGACTAACACTCATGCCTCAGCACACCTAGTGCTGCTTAACATTAAGAAGAAAGATTGTGGCTTCCACTTCTGAGAAGATGGACTGGACATACTTTCTCCTATTTCTCTCATTAAGTACAACTAAGTGCCTGACATTATATATAAACTAAGTATAAGAAGAACTGTCCGGTGGAGAGAAGAAGGCAGACCAGCTAGGACCCAAGGTCCTTGGGACTTAAGGGACGGAAGTAGTGAGTGCCTGGGTGCTTCTGTGAGTAGTGAGTAGTGAGTAGTGAGTGCTTTCCTCTTTGCCTCTGACATCCAGACTTGGAAGTGAAGAACCCGAAAACCTGGAGACAGTAATGCGTACGGACCAAAATAAAAAGCCCCTACAAAAGCTTATTCTCTTCAACCACAGGACTAGGTAAGGGGCAGCCTAGTGAGACAGAAAACTTAGAAAATAACTGCTCTACTCTATATTAATATTGCAGAACACCTGTTACCCACCTTCATGCACAACAGCAAAGAGTGAATGGGGAGCCCAGATTTTTACCTTCATCAGGTCATAATGAGGAGACTCTACAGCCCAGATGGGGTGGTGTGAGACAGGCGAATAGGGTGTTGGGGTTTTCATCTCTGAGGTTGTAGTGAGTCCCCCCATATACACACCATGACAATGGAGACCACCTGGGAGGCCTGCACTTCCACCCCCCACCTGACATTAGTAACGCTCTGGCACAGAGTGAGATTAGGCCTAGCAGAATGTCAGGACTTACACCACTGCCTAGTGTTACTAGAGCACCTTCTCCTCTCCAACCTTCCTCCAGTGTCAGTGGAAGCCACGTGGGGAGCAGCAACAAGCACTCTCCAAGCCAGCGTGATATCAGTGGAAGCCTAGCGGGAAGCTGGAACTCCCACCTGCCCAGCAGTCACAAGGGAGTTCTCTCCCCCTCAGGTATCAGTGGAGATCAAGTGGGAGATCTGAACTTCACCTCCACGTGGCAGTAACAAGTCCCACCGCCAACTCCCCTCTCAGAGCAGTGTCAGACAAAGTCACGTACATAGGCTTAAATAAGATCCAAAGCCTCGTGTCGTAATACCCAAAATGTACTTGTTGCCATAAAAAAAATCACTTGTTATACTGAGAACAAGGAAGAAAATTTCAACTTGAATAAAAAAGGACAATTAATAAATGGCAATGCTGAGATGACAGATGTTAGAGTATCTGATGAGGATTCTAGAGCAGCTATTATAAACACGCTTCAACAAACAGTCACAAATGTAAAGAAGAAAACTGGAAAGTCCCAGCAAACAAAAACACATCCTTGGCAAAGAAATATTTTTAATGGAAACTTCAGAACTAAGAAATACTGTAATAAAAATAAAAAAAAACCCCTCAGTGGATGGATTCAATAGTAGAATGAAGGGGACAGAGAAAAGAATCAGTAAACTTAAGGTAAAATAATAGGCATTAGCCTGTATGAACAAAGAAAACACAGACTGAAAAAATCATGAACAGAACCTCAAGATCTGTGGAAACAAATATAAGTGGAAAATACAGGTGAGTGCAATAGGTTTTTCTATTTCTGTTGACTTTTCAAAAATTTTTTTGGTTTGAAGCAAATTGTAACACTGATATGGTTCTAAATGTGTTCCCAGGAAATATTTAACATGATGATATTATAAATGAGGACAGAAAAGGGATATAAGAAGTAAGATGTCTACACAGACTGGCAAAATGTTGACCCAGTAGACTGTGATAGGTTCTGTATATAAAATGTAATAAAATAGCTATAAAAAGAGACATGTACAAAAACATAGGTACATCAAAATGAAGTTCTAAAAAATGTTCAAGTAAACCACATGAAGCCAGCAAAAAGAAAATAGAGAAAGGAACACAGAGAGAACACAGAGAAAACAAAAAATAAAAAGGTAGATTTAGTTTTAACATATCAATAATTGCATTAAGTACAAATAGTTTAAATAAAGCAATTAAAAGACTGATTGGCAGAGTGGATTATAAAACAGGATATATCCAAATGCTAGCTACAAGAAATTCACTCCAAATATAAAGATAGATACAGGTAGGATGAAAGTACAGGAAAAATGCGCCATGTAAACATTTATACAAATATAGTGGAGAAGGAGTACTAACACCACATGAAGCAGGATTCAGAGCAAAGACAATGATCAGGGACACAGAGGGACATTAACTAATGAAGGAAAGGTCAGTCCACCAAATGTGTTCACAACACAGCAATCTTAAATGTGCGTGCACCAAAACACACAGATTCAAAATACGTGACGCAAAATCAGTGAAAGTGGAAGGATAAACCAACAAATCCACAGTTAAAGTTGTAACTACAACACCCCTCTCTCGACATTTCATAGAACTAGACAGATGTCAGTATATGACATGGTTGCTCATGGAGAAAATTACAAGGAATCAATAAAATAATGCCTGAAACTAACAAATGAGTTCAGCAAGGTCATAACAAAACACAAAAGTCAAATGTACTTCTATGTACTCTCAACGAACATGTGAACATCAAAACTAAAAATCTAAATCATTTATACTTGCAAAAACCCAAAAAACCTTTGATAGAAATCTAACATGACATGCACATGATTTATATGCTGAAGCTACAAAACACTGATGAGATAAATCAAAGATCTTAACAAATAGAGACATACAATATTTATTGATTGAAAAACTCAATGTCATAAAAGATGCAAATTCTCCCCAAATGAATACAGAGATTTAAAGTAATTCCTACCAAAATCACAGCAAGACCTTTTGCAGATATGCATAAGCTTACGTGAGACATGAGCAAGATGGCAAAACAGGAGGTCCCTGCTCCCACTCCCCAAACCAACAATAACTTGGTGGTCCTCCATGGCCTAACATGCCTTTGCGGGAGCATGGGATTCAGGCAGAAGATTATAAATCCCTGGTGGAGCCTAAGACTGAAAAGGGCCATTTTGAGAATGCAGGCACATGCCTATGTGGCAGATGTGTCAACTGTGATACTGGCTGTAGACTTCGAAACCAGTTTCATCCCCTTTAAACTAGGCTGCAAGCCCCATATGACCTTGGTCCTGTTACCAGCACCATCTGCCAGGGAACCTAGGAGGAGCCACACCCCTTTATCGCTTAGGTAACAGTCCTGATCTCAATTCCAGCTGTAGATCCTAAATCAGTTCATGGCCCAGCTCCAGCCAGGTTTGCAAACTATATTCTGACAAGGGATTAATAGCCAAAATATATAAGGACTACAACTCCATAGCAAACCCCCCAAATAATCTGATTAAAAAACAGTCAGAGGATCTGAATAGACATACTTCCAAAAAAGACATACAAATAGCCAACAGGCATATGAAAATGTGCTCCACACCTAATCATCAGGGGAATACAAATCAAAACCACAGTGAGATATTGCCTCACAGTTGTTATAAAGGCTATTATCAAAAAGATAAGAAATAAATGTTCTTGAGGTATGAAGAAAAGGGAAGCCTTGTACACTTTTGATGTGAATGCACACTGGTGCAGTACAGAGCTTCATCAACAAATTTAAAACACAACCACCATAGGATCCAGTAATCCCACTTCTGAGTATATATCCAAAGGAATCAAAATCAGCATCTCAAAGAGGTCTGCATTCCCACGTTCACTGCAATATTAATCACAATGGTCAAGAAATGGAAACAACCTATGTCTGCTGACAGATGAATGGATAAAGAAAATGGCACATACACACTCACAAAATGATATATTATTTGCCATAAAAAGAAGGTAATCGTGCCACTTGCGACAGTGTGGACATGGATGAACCTGGAAGACATTGTGCTAAGTGAAGTAAATCTGACACAGAAAGATAAATACTATCCAGTCTCACTCACATGTGGAATCTATAAAAGTCGAACTGGAAAGAGAGAGTAGGGCTGTAGCTGTCAGGGGCTGTGGGTGAAGAAAATGGGGAGAAGTTTGTCAAATGACATAAACTTTCAGTTATTAAATGAGTAAGTTCTGAAGATCTGACTACAGCCCGGCAACTATAGTCAGTAATACTATACTGCACAGCTGGGCTTTGCTAAGAGAGTAGATTTTAAGTGTTCTCACCACACACACAAAAAGGTAACTAAGTATGGTGAGGGATGTGTTAAATAATACAACTTTTATTTACTGATTACACCTTACTAAAGCTGGAAAGATTAAACATGTAAATGTAAACTATGAAGCCATAAAACTTCTAGGAATAAAACAGAAAATCTTCAGTATCAGGGCTTAGCAAAGAATACTTAAACATGAGATTAAAAATTTTACTCATAAAAGAAAAAAACTGATAAACTGGACTTCATCAAAACTAAAAAAAAACGTGTTATGAAAAAGTCCCTGTTAAGAGGATGAAAAGGCAAAATATACAGGGAAAATATTTGCAGACCACATGCACGAGAATGGACTAGGATCTCGAATATAGTGAAGAATGCTGAAGACTGGAAAGAAGGGAACAACCCAAACTAGGACATGGACAGCAGTTATGGACAATCACTGCAGATACATACGAACGGCAAATGAGCACATGAAAGATGTCCAGCATCATTAGGCGTTAAGAAAATACACAATAAAACCACAATGAGGTGCCTCTACACTACCAAAATGACTAGAACAGAATGTGGTAACACCTCCAAATACGGGTGAGGATGTAGAGAAACTGGATTGCTCACTGGTGAGAAAGGCACAGCCACGGTGGAGAGGTTTGGCAGTTAAAACACACACACAACTAGACATGTAAGGACCACACAACCCAGTGCATTTATCCCACAGAGATACAAGTTTGTGTTTATATAAAAACCCACATGGGAACGTTCACGGCAGCTTTATTCACAATACCCCCAAACTAGAAACAACCTAGACATCATCACTGAGGGAACAGTTGAAATCACTGTTGAATCCATACCACAGAATCTAGTCGGCAGTAAAAAAGGAATGAACTACTGATACACTCAACAGTGTGGATTAATCTCTAGGGAATCGCTCTGCGTGAAAAAAACACACAGCTATCTCTAAAGAAATGAAGAGCATATTAGTTGCCAGGGTTTAAGGATAGGGGGAAAGAGGGGAAGGGAGTGAAGTTAATACAATTATAAAAGTGCACATGACTGATCTTGTGCCGACAGAATTATTTTGTATCTTGACCCTGTCAATGTTAATAACCTGGTTTTGATATTGCACTATAATTTTGTAAGATGTTGAAGTTGACACTGGGGAAAACTGGGTAAAAATGATACAGATTATCTCTCTATAGTATTTCTTACATGGAAACCCACAATTATCTCAAAATAAAAAGGTTAATTAAAAATATAAGATCTGTAACATTATTCATTCTAAACAAAAAATTCCCCAAAATAACCATGGTTGATTTAAGCTTGTGACGGCTCTAGTCTCGAAGAATTTCCTTTATTAAAAAAAAAACAAACCTAATATAGTAACAATATGATCAATACCTAATTTCTGTCCAAGTTATCAGTCTAACCTATGCAAACATAAATTTTGGCTTTATGTAAAATTTCTGTTATGTAAATTTCCCTGCTCAAAGATAAAATGCTGAATATGACTTCATATAGTACTGGGCAGGCCAAAAAGTCCATTTAGCTTTTTTCTGTAAAATAAAATACATGTTTTTCACTCTCACCAGTAACTTTATTGAATTGGACATTTTGAGTATGTCAGCTCTCTCCTGCTATTGGCTGCTAGTGGGTAGAGGCCAGGGGTGCTGCTAAACACCTTCCAGTGCATAAGACAGCCCCACAGCGAAGGGTTATTTGGCCAAATGTTAACAGTACCAAGAAACTTTGCAAACTACTTTTGACATGTCTGATCAGTCACAGCACCTGCTCTACACCCTGCACAAAAAGACTTGTGCAGTGAAGTTTCTCCCTTGCTTAGGAGAAGAAAGTGAGCAAAAATCGAGCAAAATTTCAAGAATATAATGCTAGAAATTGTGAGTATATTTGTACCTTTACCTAATATAGTTGCAAGTGGAGCAGGACAACTATATTAGTGGTTTTTATTTATTTTGGTGGAATAATCCTGCATCTAGCATGGGTTTGGTCACTTTATCTAAAAGAGAGTAGAGTCCTGGCCTGTGTGGCCCTGTTGGTTGGGTTTTGTTCATTTTTACCTTGCTTGAAATAATAAAGAATAATATGCTGAAAATGTTGCGCATTTTCTTCCATCTTCAATATTAAAATGGTCATGTAAAAGTTCCAACAATTTTAGTAAGTTTTTAAAAAAATTCATACTGATATGACAGCTGTCACAATACATTCTAACAAAACTGCATTTGTTAGAAGTTAAAGACAACTAAGCACTACTAGAGACATTGTACGGAGAAAACCAAATGAACCTTTTTGGCCAACCCAATATGTTCTAGGCTCAATTTACCTAACAGGTACACCATGTAATTATAGTAAAGCTTGTAATCCCATATCTCTCTATTTCAAGAACTAGGCCCATATTTTCTACAAGACTGTAGTTTATCCTAACCTAGATACATTCCGTAGTGTCTAGCATACTTCCACACAGTCTATTTAAATTGGGAATGTTAATATTTTAAGCCTATAGACTAGAGGTATGGTTAGCCAGAAACAATAAAAAAATGTGAGAACAGACAGAAACTGAGGAAGAGACAAAGGGAGAGAGCAAGAAAGGCTACAAGAAAATAAGAGTGTAGGGTGGGGCCCAGTGTCTATTACTGGGGACAACTCCAAGCGTGCTTCACACAGCCAGGTGGGTGAAAGATGTCATAAACTTCCAGCTTTTCCCTGCAAGTTAATTTAAAAAGTACAATGCAATATTATTTTAATAACTGAATTATGAAGAAAGACGCATTAGATAAAAATTTTGTTGTGTATTTGAAACCTTTCAGTTTACAGGTGAACATACCAATATTAGAACTATGGTCTGCCTGATATAAAGTCTTGTTTAAGGCCATTAAGGTTAAACTGAATTCAAAACAGAGTAACTCCAACTAAGTGAACACTTAATTTAGCCTCCTTGGCCATAAAAAAACAAAACAAAACAAAGCAAACAAACAAAAAACAACAAAACCATAACTTTCGAAGCTATTCTAATGATTAGCTTTTATTTAAATAAAGTGATTTATTTCAACCCTCTATTCTATTTAGCTCAAGTAAAAAAAAAGATATTTTCTTAACATAAGCCCTCTCTTAAGAAGAGGGTTAACTCACTGATTTTGGTAGTTTTAAATGTTCTTTGCCTCCCTGGCAGGGCCACTTGGCTAATTATGAGCAATTAATCTGCCAAAGGGGCATGATTTACACACACATATAAACAAACCCAAAAGGGAGCAATTTTTCTGAACTCTATCTTTTTAAAAGACTTTATTTAATTTATCTTTAGAAATTAGGGAGGAAGAAAAACGGAGAGAAACACTGATGCTAGAGAGAAAATTTGATCCATTGTCCCTCAAGTGCACCCTGACCAGGGACTGAAATGGCAACCCAGATATGTGCCGTGACTGGGACCGGACCAGCGACCTTCACTTCACAGAACGACACCCAACCAACAGGGCCACACAGGCCAGGACTCTGATCTCTTTTAGATAAAGTGACCAAACCCATGCTAGATGCAGGATTATTCCACCAAAATAAATAAAAACCACTAATATAGTTGTCCTGTTCCACTTGCAACTATATTAGGTAAAGGTACAAATATACTCACAATTTTGAGCATTATACTCCTGAAATTTTGCTCTTGTTTTTGCTCACTTCCTTCTCTTATTTATAGGCAGGTTTGAAGCACCTTTTAAAGTACTTCAAATCCCTTGTTAATCTGTATTATACTAGTATTTTTATTAGCTACTCAAGTTTAACACTGCATATTTTATTGTTTGCCAACACCCACTTCTTATGCTTTTTAAAATATTGAACTCAATTTTATATAAAAATATTTAAAACATATTCTTGATAACAAATTAACTTTGAAATATGGGAATTCATAGTAATCTGACAAAGATGGTTGACCTGGCAGGGAACCTTTTTATTTATTTGTTTTAATTTTTAAAAATGGAAACAAGGCTTTATTAAGTAACTTTTAGTATCAGAAAAATAACTCTTATAATTCTCTTTATAGCATATGCATAGTATCAGTGCTTTGGCCATATTAAGTTAAAAGCCCTTTAGGACTTCCAGCCAAGATGGAGGCATAGGTTGACACGCTTAGCTTTCTTGCACAACCAAAAGAAGGATAACAATCAACTTAAAAACAAAAAACAAGCAGAACTGCCAGAAAATCAAACTGTATGGAAGTCCAACAATCAAGCAGTTAAAGAAGAAACATTCATCCAGACCAGTAGGAGGAACAGAGACAGGCAGCTGGGGCAGAGAGAATGTGCGGCAAGACAGTGGCTGGCAGATCAGGAGGGCAAGGTGGCATATGGCAGACCAGGCAGCCAGCCCCATGTTTGCAGTCAGGATAAATTGGGAGGAAAAACTAGGGAGCAAGACAGACTGTGCAACCCAGGATTCCAGCATGGGAAATGAAAGCCTCAACCTCTCTCTGTCTGAAAAAACCTATGGGGGTTGCGGGACCAGGAGAAACTGACAGTCTCACAGGAGAGTCTGTTGGAAGGGTTCATGGGGTCCTAGAACGTACACAAGCCCACTCACCTAGGAATTAGCAGCAGGGCAGAACCTGGAAGGGGAGAATTTGTTTGTGGAAAGTGGGGGAAGTGAATGAAAGCAGCGAGAGCCTAGCAAGCGGCATTGTTCCCTCTGACCCCTCCCCCACATACAGCGCCACAACACAGCAAGGAGGGTTGCCCTCTAGTGAATACCTAAGGCTCCAACCCTTATAACATAACAAGCACATGCCGAGACAAAAAAATATGGCTCAAATGAAAGAACAGATCAAAATTCCAGAAAAAGAACTAAGCAACAAGGAGACAGACAACCTATCAGATGCAGAGTTCAAAACACAGGTAATCAGGATGCTCACAGAAATGACTGAGTATGGTCACAAAATGAAGGAAGAAAAGAAAGCTATAGAAAGTGAAATAAAGGAAAATGTACAGGGAGCCAGCAGTGAAGGGAAGGAATCTGGGACTCAAATCAATGATTTGGGACAAAAGGAAGAAATAAACATCCAACTGGAACAGAATGAAGAAACAAAAATTCAAAAAAAATGAGCTGCTGAGGAAACCCTGGGACAACTTTAAACGCTCCAACATCAAATCATGGGGTGCCAAAAGGAGAAGAGGAAGAGCAAGAAACTGAAAACTTACTGAAAAATTCTTGAAAGAAAACTTCCCCTACCTGGTGAAGGAATAGGCATACAAGTCCGTGAAGCTCAGAGATTCTCAAAGAAGTTGGACCCAAAGAGGAACACACCAAGACACATCATAATTAAATTATCGAAGATTAGAGGTTTCTGGCCAAGATGGAGGTGTAGGTAGATACACCTTGCCTCCTGGCACAACTGAAACAAGGACAACAAATTTAAAAACAAAAAAATAACCAGAACTGACAGAAAATCAAACTGTATGGAAGTCTGACTACCAAGGAGTTAAAGAAGAAACATTCATCCAGACCAGGAGGAGGGGCAAAGACGGGCAGCCAGGGCTGAGAGGACTCTTGGCAAAGTGGTGGCTGGAGGACGGAGGTAGGCAAGGCAGCATCTGATGGAGGGGCAGTCCCACATTTGTGTGGGGAAAACCAGAAGGAGTGAGGCAGATTACACAACCCAGGGTTCCAGTGCAGGTAAACAAAGCCTCAAAACCTCTGACTGAAAACCTGTGGGGGTTGAGGCGGTGGGAGAAACTCCTAGCCTCACAGAAAAGTTCATTGGAGAGACAGACCCACAGGGTCCTAGAATGTACACAAACTTACCCACCCGGGAATTAGCACCAGAAGGACTCAACTTGCTTGTGGGTTGCGGGGGAAGTGACTGAAAGCCAGCTGAGAGCTGAACAAGCGGGATTATTTCCTCTCGGACCCCTCCCCCACAAACAGCATCACCTCACCCTGGTGAACACCTAAGGCTCCTCCCTTTACTACGTAACATGTGTGCTGAGACAAAAAAAAAAAAATGGCCCAAATGAAAGAACAGATCAAAGCTCCAGAAAAAATACAACTAAGTGACCAAGAGATAGCCAACCTATCAGATGCACAGTTCAAAACACTGGTAATCGGGATGCTCACAGACTTGGTTGAGTATCGACACAAATTAGATGAAAATATGAAGACTATGGTAAGTGAAATAAAGGAAATGTACAGGGAACCAACAGTGACGAGAAGGAAACCAGGACTCAAATCAACAGTGTGGACCAGAAGGAAGAAAGAAACATTCGACCAGAACACAATGAAGAAACAGGAATTCAAAAAAATGAGGAGAGGCTTAGAAACCTCCTCATTTGTTGGAACTTTAAACGTTCCAACATCGGAATCATAGGGGTGCCAGAAGGAGAAGAGGAAGAGCAAGAAATTGAAAACTTATTTGAACAAATAATAAAGGAGAACTTCCCCAATCTGGAAAGAAAATAGACAGACTTCCAAGAAGTCCAGGAAGCTCAGAGAGTCCCAAAGAAATCGGATCCAAGGAAGCACACACCAAGGCACATCATAATTACATTAGCCAAGATGAAAGATAAGGAGAGAATCTTAAAAGCAGCCAGAGAAAAGGAGACAGTTACCTACAAAGGAGTTCCCATGAGACTATCAGCTGATTTCTCTAAAGAAACCTTGCAGGCAAGAAGGGGCTGGAAAAAAGTATTCCAAGCCATGAAAGGCAAGGACCTACATCCAAGATTACTCTATCCAGCAAAGCTATCATTTAGAATGGAAGGGCAGATAAAGTGCTTCCCTGATAAGGTCAAGTTAAAGGAGTTTATCATCACCAAGCCCTTATATGAAATGTTAAAGGGACTTACCTAAGAAAAAGAAGATCAAATGTATGAACAGTAAAATTATAAGAAACTCACAACCATCAACAACCAAATCTAACAAAACAAAAACAGAAACAAAAACAAAAATGAACTAAGCAAACAACTAGAACAAGAAGAGAATCACAGAAATGGAGATCACATGAAAGGTTATCAGTGGGGAAGGGGAGATGGGAGAATGGGGGCAAAGATATAGGGAATAAGTAGCATAAATGGTAGGTAGAAAATAGGGGGAGGTTAAGAATAGTATGGGAAATGGAGAAGCCAAAGACCTTATGTGTATGACCCATGGACATGAACTAAGGAGGGAGGGGAATGTGGGTGGGAGGGCAATGCAGGGCAGAAGAGTGTAAAGGGAAGAAAAAAATAGGACAACTCTAATAACATAATAAATAAAATATATTTTAAAAATTATCCAAGATTAAAGATAAAGAGAGAATCTTCAAAGTAGCAAGAGGAAAGGAGATAGTTACCTACAAAGGAGTTCCCATAAGACTATTAGCTGATTTCTCAAAAGCAACCTTACAGGCAAAAGGAGCTGGAAAGAAGTAGTTCAGGTCATGAAAGGCAAGGACCTACATCCAAGATTTTCTATCCAGCAAAGCTATCATTTAGAATGGAAGGGCAGATAAAGTGCTTCCCAGATAAGGTCAAGTTCAAGGAGTTCATCATCACCAAGTCAGTATTATATAAAATGTTAAAGGGACTTATCTAAGAAAAAGAGGAAGATAAAAAACTATGAACAGTAAAATGACAACAAACTCACAACCATCAACAACCAAATCTAAAAAAAGAACAAAAACAAACTAAGCAAGCAAGTAGAACAGGAACAGAACCACAGAAATGGAGATCACATGGAGGGTAATCATCAGAGAGGGGGAGGAGGGAGGATCGGGGGGAAAAGGTACAGGGAATAAGAAGCATAAATGGTAGGTACAAAATACACAGGGAGAGGTTAAGAATAGTATGGGAAATGGAGAAGCCAAAGAACTTATAAGTTTGACACATGGACATGAGCTAGGGGTGGGGAATGCTGGAAGGAGGAGGGTGCAGGACAGAGGGGAATAAAGGGGAGAAAAAAATGGGACAACTCTAATAGCATAATCAATAAAATATACTTCTAAAAAGCTTTTATCATAAAACATATGGTTCTTTATTCAAATTAAATTCATAATCACTATGACTTCCTTACATATACTTAAGAGTATAGTAAAATTAGCAAATACTAAAGTATATGCATAATTTATCATTCTTAGTTTGTGCTTTTTAAAAATAGTACATGCACCTAATTATGTGCTGATTCTTTGGTTTATTAGTTACAATATACAAGGCAACAAAATACAAGAAGCAGGGAATCTTTTTAGTTATAAAAATATAACTCTTTTAGTTTCAAATGGGGAAAATAAATTTAGCTGACAGGCAATTAACAAGAACAAACATTAAATGAATATTCTAGGTTTCTTCAGAAGATAGAAAACTAAGTGATGTAGTTGGAATGAACAACGCCTTTAATTAAATGTTTATAAAGTAAAATAGGTACAGTAAGTTAAGGTTAATTTGTTATTGAAGAAAAATATTTTAAATAAATTTAGCTTAGCCTAAGTGACATATTTTCAAAGACTACAGTAGTGCACAGTCACGTCCTCAGCCTTCACACTCACTCACCACTCACTGACTCACTCAAAGCAACTTCCAGTTCTGCAACTTCCATTCATGGTGATTGCTATACCAGAGAACCATTTAAAAAATCTTTTATACTGTATTTTATGGTATCTTTTTATTTGTTTAGATATTAGATACACAATTACCATTGTGTTAAAACCACCTACAGTATTTAGTCCAGTAACATGGTGCACAGCTTTGTAGTAAGAGCAATAGGCTATACCATACAGCTCAGGTATAGTATACTACCTAGGTTTATGTAAGTCCACTTGATGATGTTCGCACAATGACAAAATCACCTAACAAAGCACTTCTCAGAATGTGTCCCTGTCCTTAAGCGACCACGACCATAGTGTAACCTGGGAGCACACCTCAAGTTTGATTTGAATGCAGGCACTGTTCACACCATCATTAGAACTGCAGTAAAGATTTTTATGAAGCACCTGTTCCAGGTCAAGCGTCCTGCTAGACTCTGCATGCTGTACCTAGGGAGCCATTATTCCCACACTACAGAGTAGGTGCTGCTAAGTTTCACAAGTTTAAAGTTGGGGAAACTGAGATGGAGGCAGAGTTGTTTACTCAGATTATAAAGCCAGAAACAGAAGCTGGGTTTGATCTAACCCTGCCTTAAGCTATCTAATGCAATACCTAGAAAGGACACCCCCTAGGCTAAAGAACTAACTGTTTCATTTTACAGCAAGGACTCCAGAGGGACTATTTAAAGTGAAATGCTTATTATTATATCTTTGAAGAAAAACACATGCAGATACTAACTCTTAAAGTGGTAATGTAGATTGTGGATTTAAGAATAGATTGATTACCTCAAGCTACACATAAAGACAGGATGGGAGTGTAGCAAAGAGAAAAAGAATTTTTTCTGATTATGAAAGTCATAAATGGCCATTATAGAACACTGGGGAAAATCAGAAAAGTAGGGAAAAAATTAGTTGGCAGACAGCCATAGTGAACATGTTGGTGTAATTCTGGTGTAATATGTAAAAGCAATTCCACTGAGTTTCTTGGACTTTTGTCCCGGAGCAAACCCAGGAGATTTGTGCTAAACTGCCTATATAGTTTAAACTACTTGGCTGAAACTGAGGCTTTTCAGGAAACTGAGAGTCCCAAGGCAAGTGTCAGTTGTAAGAGGACAGCAGCAAGCTGGAGAGAAGGATAAGCTTGGTGGCCTGGCACCTAAAGACACAAGAATGGAACTGTAAGTAGCTAACTTGAGGACTTCTAGAAAACGTACTGGGACCTCAGAATCTTTTCACCTCTTTAAGCCCAAGCCACTTTAATTTTTCTTTTGTTTTACACAGCTAATTGTTCACAGGAATACTCCATGATAAACTAGCAACAAACTAGAGAAATAAACACAAGCAAACGTTCCGCAAAGACTCAAGCAAACCACGTCAGCAGCAACCACAAAAGATACTGAAATCTACAGATAAGGGTCAGATACTGTACAAGGTACACCAGTGCATATTTCCCTGGCTTGTTAGGAGGGTAACATGGAGTTCAAGCTGGGTTTCCAAAGACAACAATTATCCACAAGTTTTGAGTGTAACCTTAATTTGTCCATTATCTGCTAGAATTAAGACATTGCAGGATCTTTCCTCATTGGGGGAAAATAATTTGTATTTAACTGCAGCTATGTAAAAGCTCATGACATACTATTTACATTTGTATGATATAAACACTTGTATTAAAGTTATAGAAAAGAGCTCTGTCTGTTCTTAATAGCAGAACTGCACCCACAACAGCACTTTCCTGCAACAGGAGCACTGAAGTATAAAACAGGCTTCCTTAAACCAATTAAAGAACTCAAAAGTTCGTTACATATCTAAAAAGATCTCAGGTGTCTTTAGTAATAATACACCAGAATCGTTCAAACTGAGATGACTGTATAAAATGTTGGCCAAAAACATAAATGAAGAATTTATAACACAGCCACGTGGTGTAACACTCAGGCTGTGCAGGAAAAGTGAAGTCAACTCTAGTTTCTTTCCATTGGTTGTTTATAATTTAACACAGTAACAATGAGGTGGCTTAACATGTTTTGAAAAATGAGAAATATATACAGCAAAGAGTGTACAACCGGTTTTTGACTTGCCTCCAATTTAGGAAATAACTGAACACCTTACAGATTAGCATGAAAGAAATTGTCCTTCACTATCTGCCATTTGCAATCTTTCTGTGACTCTTTTTTTTGGCAAGTTCAGAACAGAGGAGCAGTGGCTGGCGTGGATAGGTATCTTCTCTAAGAAGACAAAAAGACTATGACTCAGTGTTCACGAATGTTTTTCCAATCTACTGAGACATGCCTGTACCCAAATACCCAGCGTTCTCTCCTTTTTCCTCATCCCTCTCATTCTCTGCACTCCAGGGGGACATATGTATATCCACAGTAACTGGGCTTGTACTGAGTGTGGTTAAGGGGAACTGAAGTTCTGTTATCAGTAAACTGTTGGAATGCATTAGTGTGGAACAGACTGCAGGAGCTGGCCTGGAAATGAAGCAACAATTTCTATCACTGCTCTTAGGGCAAATGCAGTCTGACTTCCAAGAAAGAAACTCTTGGGAAACCACCCATTCAGAGTATAGGGGTGTGTCCTTTCAGGTGAAAAGTAAAAAGTAGCAAGGTCAGAGATGTGCAAGCAATCTAACTTAAAGTAACTAAGTTTTATTCCTACCACTACAATCACCTCTGACAATCTGTAGTCCTAAACACTCACATCTAAGTTTAAATTACATGTAGTATGGGCATTGTTTGTTTATGACAAACTACAGGCCTTCATTCTTCAAGTAATATGAAGGCCAGCCAGATATGCTACTAGAATTTACGTGTTCCAGAAAACAAAAAGCAGGAATTTTTCAGAACAGATATCTGTCTCAGATGACATTTCTGGCTTGGGAGGCACTGCTCATCCTGCAGTTAGAGCACGAGATCATACCCAGCACCTCCCCAGGAAAATGAGGCCAATGAGTGGGCAGAGTGGGTGGAGGCAGGCTGGGAATCATGGCAAGCTAAACCAGTGACTCAGAAAAACACACACCCATCCAGCCCCCACTCAGAACCCATCTGAGGTCATCCTGCCTTCAGATCACGTGGCTCTGTGCTCGAGGTCACTAGGCCTACATATTAGTTTTCATTAGCTGTCTGCTCTTTGGCCCAGCAGATAGAAGGCTGTCCCTGGCTGACAACAGATAATTTAACAGGAGGGAGTATGGTCTCCATGAAGCTTTAGGAAGTGGGCATCTGTGTAGGGTCACATAAAAACTCATTATAATTCCTGAGCCATCTCAACTGGTCTAAGACTTTTGCTTCTGTTATTTTATTCAGCTCTCATAACTACCCTGTCTGGTGAGTAGAGTACTGCTAACATTCTTACTTAATAGACGACAATTGTCCGTGATTGTTTTGCTGTGACAGTGTCACGTTCTTTCCATATTGTGATTTTTACCAAATGCAGTAAAACTCAAGTGCAGAGTGCCTTGACACCCAATCCTTCAAAAATGTCTCACTCACGGTGCACTGAGAGGAGAAAGGCTATATAACAGCAATTCTAAACCAGTGCGGAATAAGAATTTTTAAAACATGCAATACCTGACTATTCAGTCAGGGGCACTGACCTGTTTTCCCTTAGATCACAAGCGGCAAACACAAGGCCCATGGGCTGAATCCGGCCCTCCACCTTGTTTTATCTGGCCCGGCACCTTGTGTCTACCTGGCGGCAGCACCGAGCTCTCACTTAACTGTTAAGGAGCAGTTACATTTATAGAGTCCTAAAATTACATTCGGCCCTTTGAAGGCAACCACAAGGCTGATGTAGCCCCGGGTGAAAATGAGTTTGACACCCCTGCCTTAGATTGTCAAATTAAGAAATCATAACAGCCAACACAATTGCTGTCTGGCTTGATGGAATCAAAATTATAATTATTTTTTGTCAGATCAGCAAAAGTATATTTTTTGGTATGCTGCCGAATTTTAGCCATTAGCATGTATGTGCCATGAGATGGAAAAGGTTGAAAATCACTACTGTATAAGGAACACCAGTCTCTCCTCAGGGGGAAGCTACTAAGTCTAAAGAATAAACATGCCCTGTCAACCAACCCAACCATACCGCCTCCATTAAAATGCGGTGTGCGCAGGAAGGACTCTGAGTTCCTTGATACTCCAGCTGGCAACAGTACGAAGATAAAATTTTAAAAAATCACGTTGCTAAATTGTTGATAGACAAAATGGAAAGTTATCAGACAAATTCGTTATAGGCAAGTGCCCATCTCCCTGCTTCCTTCTGTGGAATGTGCCCACTTCCCCAATGTGACTGCAGTGTGTGAGGGCTGGAGTTACATCTTCTCTTCGTTTCATCCAACGTAGTATGCAGTAAGTGCTAGGCATGGGGTAGGCACCAACAGGTACATGTTGAAACAAATTTTTCTCAATTCCTTCAGAAAGTTATTCTTATCCTGGAATGCTTATTTTACAAAATGGAACGCAACTGCTAGATTCATTTCCAACATATTTTCTAATTTTTTCCTTAAGAGTAATATACAACTTCTAAAATCTGTGCTTTAGGATAGTAAAAAAATGATCCTGCATTCAGAGTGGGAAAAAGGAATTACTGTATTTTGCTGTGTATATAATGCACACGTTTTTGCCCAAATGTTTGAGGGAAAAACAAGGAAGTGCATTAAACATGGGTAG
>VMDR010015845.1:0-21828 GCA_007922815.1 Macrotus californicus | reverse complement strand
TGGTGTGGACCAGAAGAAAGAAAGAAACATTCAACCAGAACACAATGGAGAAGCAAGAATTCGAAAAAACGAGGAGAGGCTTGGGAACCTCCAGGATGTCTTTAAACGTTCCAATATCCGAATCATAGGGGTGTCAGAAGGAGAAGAGGAAGACTAAGAAATTGAAAACTTATTTGAACAGATAATGAAGGAGAACTTCCCTACTTTGGCAAAGGAAATAGACTTCCAGGGGGTCCAGGAAGCTCAGAGAGTCCCAAAGAAGTTGGACCCAAGGAGGAACACACCAAGGCACATCATAATTACATTACCCAAGATGAAAGATAAGGAGAGAATCTTAAAAGCAGCAAGAGAAAAAGGAGACAGTAACCTACAAAGGAGTGCCCATAAAACTGTCAGCTGATTTCTCAAAAGAAACCTTGCAGGCAAGAACGGACTGGAAAGAAGTATTTGAAGTCATGAAAGGCAAGGACCTACATCCAAGATTATGCTATCCAGCAAAACTATGATTTAGAATGGAAGGGCAGATAAAGTGCTTCCCAGATAAGATCAAATTCAAGGAATTCATCATCACCAAGCCCATAATATATGAAATGTTAAAGGGACTTATCTAAGAAAAAGAAGATCAAAAATAGGAACAGTAAAATGACAACAAACTCGCAGTTATCAACAAGCGAACTTAAAACAAAAACAAAAACAAACTAAGCAAAAAACTAGAACAGGAACAGAATCATAGGAATGGAGATCACATGGAGAGTTATCAGTGGGGGAGTGGGTGGGGAGAGAGGGGGGAAAGGTACAGATAATTAGTAGCATAAATGGTAGGTAGAAGATAGGGGGAGGTTAAGAATAGTATAGGAAATGTAGAAGCCAAAGAACTTATATATATGACCCATAGACATGAACTAAAGGAGGGGAATGCGGTTGGGACGGGGTGCACTGGGCAGAAGGGAATAAAGGGGGAAAATGGGACAACTGTAATAGCATAATCAACAAAATATCTTTTTTAAAAAAAATAAAATAAAAAAGAAAAGAAATTGGGAAAAAATAGTAATTTATGTAGACACTCTGTCTTAAGTGTAAAGTACACAGTGACATCCTTCCAAAGAGAGCAGTATGGAAAGAGGGAATAATAACTTTACAATGGAGAAATCTGACAAATAATGCCTCAGCTGGGTGATTAACACTAACATCCACAGTGAAGACATGTTGATAGTATGTACCCTTGAAACCATAGACAGTCAGTCTGAGTGCTGGGGAATCTTCCCCATTGACCAAGATGGCAGCAGGGGGAGGTTCTTACACTGAGAACTGCCAAAAGCTAGAAAGATGAATGGATAAAAGAAGTCCTCCCCTCCCTATCCCTATAAGAATAGCAGCCTTCAGCAGGAAAAGGAGATAGTCTTTGAAATGGTAGTCCATGATTCTCCCAGGTCACAGGTGACAGCTTAATAAAGCCTCTTGCCTTTTGCACCAGGACCTGGCTCACAAGCTTGGCTTTGTTTGGGACATGCAGCTGAACCTCTGTTCAGTTACACCCTTGATATGTGATGAGAAGGGTACTTTACTTTTGTGGTCTTCCTCTTAAAATCCATAACCCAGTTTAACCATGAGAAAAATATCAGATAAACCCAAGTTCAGTAATATTTTATAAAATAGCTAATCATTAAAAATGGTCAAGATCATCAAAAATAAGGTAAGTCTGAGAAACTGTCATAGTCTAGAGAAGTCTAAGGAGACCTGACATCTAAATGTAATGTATCCTGGATGGCATCATGAAACATAAAAAGGACATTAAGTAAAAGTTAAAGAAATATTAATAATTTTCAAAGTATAGGTCTTTTACATCCTTGGTTAAGTTTGTTCCTAGTCATTTTATTTTTTTGGAAGAAATTATGAGTGGGGCTGTTTTCTTAGTTTCCCTTTATGATAGTTCACTATTAGTGTATAAAAATGCAACTGACTTCTGGATTTTTTAAAAAAGATTTTATTCATTTATTTTTAGAGAGGGGAAGGGAAGGAGAGACAGGAACACCAATGTGTGATTGCCTCTTGCACGCCCCCTACCAGGGACCTGACCCACAACCCAGGCATGTGCCCTGACTGGGAATCAAACTGGCGACCCTCTGGTTCACAGCCTGAGTTCAATCCCCTGAGCTACACCAGCCAGGGCAGATTTCTGGATATTTATTTTGTATCCTGCTACTTTACTGAGTTTATTTTTCAGTGCTAGTAGTTTTTTGATGGAATCCTTAGGGTTCTCTACATACAGTATTGTGTCACCTGCAAATAACGACAGTTTTACTTCTTCCTTTCTAATTTGGATGGCTTTATTCCTTCTTCTTGTCTGATGCTGTGGCTGGGACTTCCAGTACTATGTTGAAAGCGAGCATCCATGTCTTGTAGTTTTTGCCAGTTGAGTATGATGTTGGCTGTGGGTTTGTCATAAACTTTTATTACACTGAGATATGTTCTCTCTATTCCCATTTTTCTGAGAGTTTTTATCATAAATGGATGCTGGATTTTATCAGATGCTTTTTCTGCATCTATTGATATGATCATGTGGTTATCCTTCATTTTGTTTATGTGGTGAATCACATTTACTGATTTACAGATATTGTACAAACCATGCATCTCTGGACTAAATCCCACTTGATCATGGTGTAAGATCTTTAAAAAAAAATCCTCACCTGAGTATATGTTCATTGATTTTAGAGAGAGAAGAAGGGGGAGAGAAAGAGAAATATAGATGTGAGAGAGAAACATTGATTGGTTGCCTTGTATACATACCCTGACTGGGGATTGAAACCACAGCCTAGATATGTGCCCTGATTGGGGGTTGAAACCGCAACCTTTCAGTGTACAGGATGACGCTCCAACCAACTGAGCCAGCAGACAAGGGCAGATGTTTTTTATGCATTGCTGGATCCAGTTTGCTAATATTTTGTTGAGGATTATAGCATCTATTTTCATCAGGTTTATCAGCCTATAATTTTCTTTCTTTGTAGTGTCTATCTAGTTTTGGAATTAGGATAATGCTGGCCTGGTAAATTGAGCTTGGGAGTCTTCCCTTCTCTTGAATTTTTTTGAATAGTTTGAGGATAGGTGTTAGTTCTTCTCTGAATGATTGGTAAAATTCACCTGTGAAGCCATCCAGTCCAGGAGTTTTTTGAATGCTGCTTCAATTTCACTAGACCTGTACTCAGAAAATTATAAGACACTGAAGAGAGAGATTTAAGAAGACACAAATAAGTGGAAGCATATACCGTGTTCATGAATAGGAAGAATTAACAGCATTAAAACATCCATACTACCCAAAGCAATCTATAGATTTAACACAATTCCTATCAAGATACCAGTGGCATATTTCACAGAACTAGAAAAAATATTCCAACAATTCATATGGAAACATAAATGACCCCAATGAACCACAGCAATTTTTAGAAACAAGAACAAAGTTGAAGGAATCATGCTATTGATATCAAACTACACTACAAGACCATAGCAATCAAAACAACATGGTACTAATATAAAAACAGACATATAGATAAATAGAGCAGAATAGAGATCCCAGAAATAAACCCATGCCTTTAGAGTCAATTAATATTTGACAAAGGATACAATGGGGTAAAGACAGCCTATTTAATAAATGGTGTTGGGAAAATTGGAAAGATATGTGCAAAAAAAATTGAAACTAGACCGTCTTCTTACACCATATACAAGAATAAACTCAAAATGGATTTAAAGATTGAAATGTTAGACTCAAAATCATAAAAATCTTAGAAGGAAACATTGACAGTAAAATCTTAAACATCTCATTTTTCTGATATATCTCCTCAGGCAAAGGAAAGAAAAGAAAAAATAAACAGGACTACATCAAACTAAAAATTTTTGCACAGCAAAGGAAACCATCAACAAAATGAAAAGACAACCCACTGAATGGGAGAACATATTCACCGATATATCTGATAAGGGGTTAATATCTAAAATTTATAAAGAACTTATACAACTCAGCCCTGATGGGCATGGCTCAGTTGGTTGGGTGTCCTGCGGGGTGAAAGGTTGCTGGTTTGATTCCTGGTCAGGACACATGTCTGGGTTGTGGGCCAGGTCCCTGTTTGGGGATATGCAGGGGGGAGCCAGTTGATGTTTCTCTCACATATCATCAATGTTTCTCTCCCCCTTTTCTCTCCCTCCCTTCCCCTCTCTCTTAAAAATAAGTAAAAAAAATATTTTAGGAAGCTGTGGCCACCACCACTGAGTGTGACATCAGTCTGTCCAGTTAGAAGCCAGTATGGCAGAGCGTGCAGTGCTGGAGGAGCTACTGCGACTTCAGGGAGAGCTTGTAGGGGGTCTGAAACAGCAGAAGGCCAGCACAGAGCAGATCAAGGAGGAGGTGGCAAAACTACGGCAACTGAAGGTATAGCTGGGCTCTGATGAATGGAGACAGAAGTTTATGCTCAAAACTCCCAAGGGCACGCAAGAGACTACAGTCCCTGGCAGATGGCAGTTTGGGAAAAGATGTTTGATATAATCATCAGCTGCTGCAAGCTCCATGGTGCAGAAGTAATTGATATGCCTGTGCTTGAACTAAGGGAAACACTGACTGACAAGTACTGAGAAGACTCTAAGCTTAGCTATGACCTGAAGGGAGCTGCTGTCCCTTCGCCATGACCTCACTGTTCTTTTTGCTCATTATTTGGCAATGAATGAACTCACCAACATTAAATGTTACCACATAGCAAAAGTATACCGGCAGGAAAACCCAGCCATGACCTGCGGTCCATATCGGGAATTCTACTAGTGTGATTTTGACATTGCTGGGCAATTTGACCCCATGATCTCTGATGCAGAATGCTTGAAGATCACATGTGAGATCCTGAATTCACTTCAGACAGGTGACTTCTTGGTCAAGGTGAACGATCGGCACATCCTAGATGGGATGTTTGCAATCTGTGGAGTTCCTGATAGCAAGTTCCACACCATCTGCTCCTCGGTGAACAAGCTGGACAAGGTGTCCTGGGAAGAAGTAAAGAACAACATGGTGGGAGAGAAGGGACTTGCACCCAAAGTGGCTGACCACACTGGGGACTATGTCTGGCAGCATGGTGGGGTATCCCTGGTGGAACAGCTGCTCCAGGACCCTAAACTCTCCCAAAACAAGCAGGCCTTAGAAGACCTGGGAGACCTGAAGGTGCTGTTTGAGTATTTGACCCTGTTTGGCATCGCTGACAAGATCTCCTTTAACTTGAGCCTTGCTCAAGGGCTAGACTACTATACTGGGGTGATTTGTGAGGTGGTGCTGCTATAGACCCCAACCCAGGGGAGGAGCCCCTGGGTGTGGGCAATGTGGCTGCTGGTGGGTGCTATGATGGGCTAGTGAGCATGTTCAACCCCAAAGGTCACAAGGTTCCGTGTGTGGGGCTCTGCATCGGAGTGGAGCAGATCTTCATCATGGAACAGAGGCTGGAGGCTTCAAAGGAGAAGGTGCGGACCACAGAGACACAGGTGCTTATGGCATCCACACAGAAGCTGCCGGAGGAGAAATTGAAGCTCATCTCAGAGCTGTGGGATGCCGGGATCAAGGCTGAGCTGCTTTACAAGAAAAACCCAAAGTTACTGAACCAGATGCAGTACTGTGAGGGGGCAGGCATCCCACTGGTGGCCATCACTGGTGAGCAGGAGCCCAAGGACGGGGTCATCAAGCTCTGTTCGGTGGCCAGCAGAGAAGAAGTGGATGTCCGAAGAGAAGACCTTGTGAAGGAGATCAAAAGGAGAACAAGCCAGCCCCTTTGCATCTGCTGAATTAACTATCCAAGGAAAGGGAGGCAGACTATTAGGGCTCAGACAAAACTCTGCATACATACTTACACAGCTTTGCACACTTCTGTTCCAGCAGGGAAACCTGAAGGGTAGTCCAAACAGAGACATTTTATTTTTATTATGATTATTTTATTGGTAATCACAGGCTAAAAGGACCTGTGCCATTTTTCCTTAGAAGGCCCTGGGGGCTCAGTGCAGTCTGAGCTACAGGGAGAGGGCCTGAGACAGCCTCCTCTGCAGGGCACTACACCAGGTGCAGGGACTGCTCCCCCAAACCAGTAGCCAAAGGTGCAATAAAACATCTCAACCACACAAAAAAATTTTTTAAAGAAAACTACTATGAGGTATCACCTCACACCTATAATGGCCATCATCAGTAAATCAACAAACAACAAGTGTTGGCAAGGATGTGGAGAAAAGAGAACATTTGTGCACTATCAGTGGTAATACAGAGTGGTGCAGCCACTGTGGAAGGCAGTATGGAACTACCTCAAAAAGTTAAAAAATGGAACTGCCTTATGACCCAGTGATTCCACTTCTGGATTATGCAAAGAAATCTGAAATACTAATTTGAAAAATATATGCACCCCTATGTTCATTGCAGCATTTTTTACAATAACCAAGTGTCCATCAGTAGATGAGTTGATAAAAACCATGGTACATTTATACAATAGAATACTACTCAGCCATAAAGAAGAAGAAAATCTTAACCTCTGCAATAGCATGATAGATCTGGAGAGCATTGTGCTAAGTGAAATAAGCCAGTCAGAGAAAGACAAATACCATATGACTTCACTCATATTGGAACCTAATGAACGAAATGAACTACAAACAAAATAGAGACAGATATTAATAGCAAGCCTGTTCCAGAAAATGTTCTGGGATAGGTCACTGATCTGAGTCAGCATGTCATCTCTAATGTCCAGTGTGGTTTGAGACATAAGTGATATTTCCTGCCTGTAACTTATAGACATACCTTAGAAATATTGTGATTTCAGTTCCAGACCACCATAATAAAACAAATACTGCAATAAAGTGAGTTGTAATCATTTTGCTGGGGGAAGGTCTTGCCTTCAATTTGTGAAAAATGCAATACCTGTTAGGCACAACAAATTGAAGCACAATAAGATGAGGTACACTGTATTTCCTCAAGCAAACATAGGATTTAAAAAGTCAGTGTCTTAACACAGGCAAAAAAGGCATGGTACGTGTCTTCCTTGGTCCTCACTGCTTCTTTGATCCTCATGGCTGCTTCTCCCTGCTTTCTCAAATTCCCACCTTTTTGAAGCACCCTACTACCTCTCCTGTTTGAAGTTATTTAGGGACCTCCCTTTACTTCCCTTCATTCAGTGAAGGTTTTAGCACCAAACTCTCTGCCTCTGTATACAGTTACTCCTATAGTTGACATTAATACCTATGTCAGTATTACTTTCACCAATTCAATGTATTGGGATTAGGTTCAGCTCATATAATATAAAAAATGCAAAGTAACAACTGCTTAGACCAGATTGAAGTTTATTTTCCTCTCATATAAAAAAGTCTGGAGGAAGATAGTCCTGAGATGTCATAACAGCTCCATAACTCCTCTTTCTGCTTTACTATCAGTATATGGTTTCTACTTCATGGTCCAAGATGGTTGCTGGAGCTCTTGCTGTTATGTGAACATTACACAGAAGAAAGAAATGTAGGAGAGCACACCCCTTTTCTTTCAGGGAGATTTATTAGGAGTTCTGTATAACATTTCTACTAGGATCTCATTAGAAATTAGTTATATACACCTAGCTACAAGGGTCACTAAGAAATGTGCCTTTTTAAAGAGAGGCAGTGTGTCCAGGTAAAAATCAAGGCCATGTTATTAAAGAGGAAGAGAGAATGAGTCTGAATGTGGAGCAGACCTCTAACACTCTCTGCCACCTGGCCTCTCAATTTAATGACCTCACTCCAGTGATTTTATAATCTACCTCACCTTAGCTACCTACACCCATGATCATATCTAAGACATTGTCATTACCAGTAACTCTAACACTACCAAAATCTCAATTTCCAGCATCCCACTCTTCAAAACCTCTCTTATCTTTTCAGCTCATTCATTCCAACCCCAATAGTTCTTAGATTCCACTGGGCCCTCCGTCAATGTGCCCTGTCTTCACTTCCCAGCCAACCAGGTTTAAAATCCATAGTCTAACATAATCACACCCTACCATATACTCTCAATTCCTTGCCCCTCTTTTCCAAACCTGCTTGGCTAAACATTACCTTTAGTTATGTCCCTGTACTAAAACAGCTAAATATGGCAACAGAAGAATACCGCTATAATGACTTACCTTAAATTCATGACCACCAAAGTGGGCCTTCAGTGCTACCTGCAATCCCACTTCATTTTTCTACTCAATTCTCTCTTCTACTCTCCTAGTTGGTTATAGCACAGATTCTACCTGCTCAAACCTTAAACCTGTCCCCTCTCATACTCAGCTAATCATCTTGCTTCTTTTTTCCCTAAGAAACAAAAGCAATCAAAAGACTTGCCTCTTTCCACTCAGTGTCCAAGGTTTTTAATGGAGGCCAGTCACTTAGGGATCCTCTAACTTGCACACATCAGAGGGAAAACAGGTGTTGAGCATAAACCATATGGTTGTATACAAACAGAGTAGGCACAGTGAGCCTCTCTATCAGTTAGGATGATAAGAATCCTTCCAAAATCCAAGTTCCTAGACACCAGCCATACGCCAAACTTGGAAGCTGGCCTTCCTAAGGATAAGCAGTCTAAGGCCTGGAGTTTTGTTCCACTTCCTTGAGGGAATAGTATCCACATAAATTATTTGGAATTCTTATGTATAGGAGATTTGTTCTACATCTTGATTGGTTTTGATTCTTTATTTTATTTTCAGGATATGGGAAGCATTATTATGATTCTCAAAGTCAGCTAGCTCTTTTTTTTTAATATACTTTATTTATTTATTTTTAAATTCTCATTTGAGGACATGTTCATTGATTTTTAGAGAGAGAGGAAGAGAGAAAGGGTTGGGAGAAAGAGAGAGAGAGAGATCAGTGTGAGAGACATTGGTTGCCTCCCATACATACCCAGACCAGAGATTGAACCCTCAACCTAGGTATGTGCCCACACCAGGGATCAAACTTACAACCTTTTGGTGTATGGGATGATGATCCAACCAAATGAGCCATGCTGGAGTTAGCTAACTGTTTTCTGAACACTTCCTTTTATCACGGGTCTCCAACACTGGTCTCCAGACTCTTCTTTAGCCCAGCGTTTCTCAAATTGTGGTCCTTGAACCAGAACCATCAGCACCGTCTGGAACTTGATAGACATTCTCAGACTCCCACCCCGGACATACTGAATCAGAAGATCTGGACATGTGGCCTAGACATCTGTGTTTAAATAAACCCTCCAGGTAATTCTGATGTATGGTAAAGATTGAGAACCACTGACTAGCCAAAAGGTGAGGAAGATCTGTCCTGTTTTTCTTTGTCAGACCTTAAACTGATCTGAGGTCTTTACTGTGCTCCACTCTCTGCCAAACTTGGAGTGAGAAGTGGCCTGAAGATAGGGTATTCACACTAGTATCTTCCCCTCCTTGAGGATTTTAAATAAACTTATTTTAAAGCTCTTTTTTTCCCTCTATTCCTTGGGTACAAATTCTCTCATTTGAAACATCTTCTGACTGTAAATCATACCACTGGACTTCCTCATGTACTTTATTATTTTGATTACTTTAGTGATGTTTAAAAACACTTTATTTTGGTCTGATTTCAGTCTTTCAGAAAAGTTGCAAAAATAGTACAGAGGTTTTCCTTATACCCTATACCCATGCTCCCTAAAGATAGCATTTCACATTACCACAATTATCAAAATAAGGAAATTAACATTGATGCAATACAATACTATTAACTAACTAAACCACAGACCTCATTCACATTTCACTGCTTTTCCCACTAATTTCCGCTAGGATCAACTCCAGGATCCCAAACTACATTTAGTTGTTGTATCCTTAATCTCCTGTAACCTTTGAAGAGTCTTTAGTTGTATGTCAGGACCTTGAGACTTTTTAAAAGAACTAAACTCCATATTTTATCCTGACTTATTTAGTTTATACCTAACGTTCTTTTTCTGTCACAGGATCTCACTCAGGATACCACACCACTTCTCACCATTAGGCTCCTGTAGACTGTGACAGTGTGTCGGACTTTTCTTGTTTTTGATGACATTTACGATTTTGAAAAAAACTGGTTACGTGTTTTGTTGAATATCCCTTAATTTATGATTGTCTGATATTTTCCTCTGATATTTGTGATTGTCTGAGTAAGCTGGGATTATGGTTTTTTGGAGAGAAAGACCTCAGAGGTAAAGTGCTATTTCCATCACATCAAGGGTACACACTATTAATAATTTGTCACTAATGATGTTAACCTTGATCACCATAAGGTAGTGTTTGTCCAGTCTCTCCACTACACAATCATTCTTCTTTCCCCCTTTCCATACTGTGCTCTTTGGAGGGAAGTTACTATGCTCAGCCAGAATATCTACATAAAGTTTTTGTAATTCTTCTGTATGGGAAGAATTCTTCCCCATTTACTTATTTAGTCATATATTTATAATAGTATGGACTCACAGATATTTGTTTTATAACTTAGGTTATAATCCAATATTGAATTACTTACTTTATTTCTCAAATTATTCTAGCTTTAGCCATTAGGAACTGTTTCATTGACTCCTGTGTCCTTTTGACAAACCCCCATTGGGTTTTTTTTGTTTGTTTGTTTTTAAATATTTCTTTACTTTCGGGCACTATAAGATCTTCCTGACTATCTTATATAGTCCCTGTCCCAGTCCTAGAAGCAGCCATTTCTTCCATTCTCCTGGTTCCTTTTGTTACATAATAGGGTGGGAAACTAAAAAGGAGGTGCTAGGTATGCTTGATGCTACTGGGTTGTCATTGCTCCTATCACTTCAAAGGACAGAGCTTGTAAATGTACATCTCTATACTAATCCACGAATACATACCTTTATAATTACTCTCATTTATCCATCTGTATCTACATTATACTAAACATGAATTCATATTGATGTCTTCCACTTTAATCCTGGATTTACTGATCACATGCATAATCCTCATTTTATACATGAGAAAATTTACAACTAGAAAGATAAAGATATTTGCCCTAAGGCATACAATGTACAGGTATCTGCCTATTTGCACAAAAATCAATACTCATGTGATGATGCTGTATACATACTATGTGCTCAATTAATGCATATTAATTAAGGTGCTAATTGATATACTAATTCTTCCAATAATGTAAGTCTATAATTTTGGAGGAAATTTACAGTTCATGTTTAGTCACCTATAGATATTTATGTATCTATAGTTATCGGGTTTGAGGTCATACCTAACTGGAGTCATGGTGGGGTGGGTCCTTGGAGATTTCCACATTGTGAACAACTCCACAGCAGGGGATACTTAGCATAGGCCCAGCAAATAATGAACTATACATATTATTTCAAAAATCCTGGTTAAATATTTAACCTGAACCTCATTTATAAAATGATATATGATCATCTGTCTGTCCTTACAGGTCAGTTTTAGAGATCGCATGATACAATTCATAAGCAAATCCTTTGGAATCTGAAAAACAGAATTATGATAATATGTGGGGAAAATTCTGGATGCTGAATCAATCCCTCTTCCTTTGGGTGGGCAGGTTGTAAGAACTTCACTATCACTTCTCAGCATATAAAAAAACTATTTAAAATTAAAAATAAGGAACCACAAAAGACCTCAAAGAGCCAAATAAATAAATCAAGAGAAAGAACAAAAAAAGCTGGGGCAATTAAACATCCTGTCTTCAAGCTCTAGGACAAAGCTATAGGAATCAAAATAGTATGGTACCAGCATGAAAACAGACATATAGGCCAATGGATGAGTAGAGAGCCCAGAAATAAACCCATATATACACAGTCAACTAACCTTTGACAAGGGCACCAAGAACACAAAATGGGGAAAGGAGAGTCTCTTCAATAAGTGGTATTGGAAAAACGAATATCCATCTGCAAAAAATGAAACTGGACCTCTATCTTATACAACTCATAAAAACTAACTCCAGATGAATTAAAGACTTGAACATAAGACCCGAAGCCATAAAAATCATGGGGCATAAATTCCTTGACATTGGTCTTGGTGATGATTTTTTATATTTGACACCAAAAGCAAAGACAACAAAAGCAAAAATAAACACATGGAACTACATCAAACCACAATAAAAAGCTTGTGCATAGCAAAGGAAACCATTGTACTGGTATTGGTTAAGAGCTCTTGCTTCCATACATAGTAATTTCTGTGTCTGAGGAAAAAACAACAACTTGAGACTACGGAGAAGTAATTAATCCTTCCTGCAGTGACAAGGTATTTTTGTTCTATGCCAAAAACATGCAATATGCACAGTTGACTTTTATTATTAACTGTGGACTGACTTACAAGTGCTATTAGAGTAGAACAGTGTCATGGATCACTTTATCATAAGAAAAAAAATTCTGATATATCCTAAATTAAATTATAGCAGGCCAGAGGATGGAAAAAAGAGACAAGAGAGGTTAATCAGTTAACAATTGTAGGGAAAAAAAAACATAAAAAAACTGTCTATGGTCCTGAATGAATGTTGAAACTTTGGATCAACTTCTAGGTAGCTATTTCCACAATTATTTAAAGAGAATAGCCAGTAGATGAACACCTAGTACAACTGACCACCTGCATCTCCACATCTTGCTATGCATGATCTTTCTGGACTGTTGCCCACAACCATACCTAAAAAGCAAACACTTCTTCCTGACAGACTATGCACCTATTCGAGAACTAGCCCCCTTCACCTTTTCCCACCTGTAATGCAGGAGGTTGAGTCCAGGGATCTCAACCACTCATTCAGATAAACTGAAAAAACCACAAGGAGGACCTGATGTAGCAGACATAGCCTTTATTACACACATTACAGGGAGCACTGATGGTGGCAGATTGGCAAAGCAGGACCACACCTCCCCCAGTCTGAGGCTTGTTATAAGGGGGTCTGGAGAAAGGTGGAATGGGTCCAAGTTGCACAAAGCTGTGCGTAGCCTGGAGCCACATTATATCGGTGTGTATGTGCAGGAGAAAAAGGTCAAGAAGCAGTCATTGGGCAAGAAACCAATCCCCAGGGGAGATAAAGAGGGAGCTACATTCCGTTCCTCAGGACAATATGCATTTCTTCTGGCCAGGGGCCCTCTGGCCAGCCTTCTGTCACAGGTGGTGGAAGGGCCATGTCCAGCATTAACTCCACACTCCATCCCAACATTGCTCTTCCACTTCACATTCTTTGCATTAATTCTTCTGATAGGGGACCTGTGTGGTGAGCATGTTGGCTGCATCCATATACAACAGATACAGTAAAGGCTACACCCCAAAACTAAAAAGCACAAGACAGAAACCAGAGACTTAGGAGGAGGGTACACCACCAAGAACCTAAAGAATTTTACCAGGTCATAAAAGGGATCATGAAGGGATCAGAAGCTATGGCCAATGTGATTGATTTCAGCTCCAAGGGCAGTTAATGCTTAGGATACACTGTAGGCATTATCAGGAATATATACATAACACTGTGTGCAGAATGGCACAGGTACCTCCCTGGGAAGCAGTGAATAAGTCTAATGCCATTCTATTCTACAGCACAACTTTCCTCATTTGAGTTATTTCATCAGAAATAAGGGCTATAGCATGCTTAGTGTGATAAAGGGCTATTGCAGTGGGATTTGCTAGGAACTTAATGGCTTTATGGGTTAAAATAATGCCTACAGGGGGAACAAAAAGGGCTAGCATGTAGAATCACCTCAATAGTGTGCCTGAAATGAGTCCCAATTCTGAGGAACACCTGAACGAGTATTCAGTACCTGTCCTGGAATATATGGTTCTCCCCAGGTGCAACATCCAGTCCAATTAAATGGGAGATAAGGCCAACCATAGTGGCCACAGGCCCACAGGGCTCCCCATGGGATAGGATGGGCCTGTGCCCCCTTAGTAGACTGTCCCCAGAAGTCTGTAGCTGTCAGTATTGTAATATTCTTGCATAGGGCTGCTGGCACCCACCCCATGAACAGTTTAACTTGCCGTCATATTTCTGCTTTCAATACATATGGGTATGGGCTGTCAAGCTTCTATCTATAAAGCTTACAACCATCCCATACCATCTCACACTGGGTATGTGAGCCATGGCTTGGTGCAGTTAGCCTATTCTCTCATGAGGGAAAACACTTTGTTGCACATCTGCTTGAAGAGGGGGTTGGGAGCCTTCCAGCCTTGCAGCCAGTCTCAGTGTGTTTGGTTCTCAGGGTGCATCCACCATGGTAGGCTGGCCGAGGCAGCAGTGGGAAATTCCGTGCAGATCCAACAATTGGAGCAATCGGATAATGGCTGCTAGCTTACTGGCCCACTATAGAAAGGAATTTTCAGAGCAGAGTTTAGGGGTGATGAGAGAGATGTTTAATAGAAACTAATAGAGGCAGATCTTGGCAGTCTGGCAGCACACAAGCAACAATCTGTCTTTGGTTAATATCATTACACACTAACCAGTGGATGCCACCCTGGCCCTTGGTACCATGCCCTATCTGGACCTAGACTAAGGGCCTCATGTACTCTAAGGGCCAAGGGAGGTGTGTGTGCCTGCCAAACTGAGGCAATGTAAGTTTCCTTAGGAAGTGAGGTCTGCTGTGGGTTATAACAAACAAGGGAAAGGGACCAGGAGGCCGTTAACATGGGTGCTAGTCATAACCCCATTACAAGTCCCTCTTCCCAAGGAGCCACCAAGGAACACCAATAGGACTCTATCTGTGCCTGCCAAGGCCAGGTGAGGGTGCTTTTTCCAGGGGTATGTCTTGGGTCACTAGCAGGAGTATGGTATTTTGTTGCCCAGACCAGGGCACAGCAAGAGCCTCCTGGGTGCTTAATTGTAGGCAGATAGGTGCCACCCAAGACCTAGTGAGGTTAACAGATGCTTCACCTATGCCGGGCTGTTTGTTTAAAGTTCATAGGCAGTTGGAAAGATGGGTCATCTGCCCTGGCTGGTGTGGCTCAGTGGACTGAGCACCGGCCTGTGAACCCGAGAGTCGATAGTTTGATTCCCAGTCAGGGCACATGCCTGGGTTGCAGGCCAGGTCCCCATTAGCAAGCACATGAGAAGCAACCACACAAAGATGTCTCTCTCCTTCTCTTTCTTCCTCCTTTCCCCTATAAATAAATAAATAAATAAATAAATAAATAAATAAATAAATAAATAAATAAATAAAATTAAAAAAAAGATGGGTCATCTACCCCTGGAATGAGCCAGAGTCAGTCTTCAGAGCATCTTTCAAGAGCCATTATATCTCTCCATGAGGCCTGCTCCAGTAGGGTTGTATGGCAGATGGAATCTCCAGTCTATATTGAGGGCACCTGCCCATTCTTGTACTTGATGTCACATAAAATGGGTGCTTTGGTCACTTTCAATGATGTCCATGGTCCCATAGGCAGCACATAGCTGTTTTAGGCCTCGGACGGTGGCTCACTGTGTGGCCCCCTTGCATGGGTATGCTTGCAGCAAGCCAATAGTCATGTCCACACACATCAGGGCATAGTGTGAGCCTTTGGATAGTGGTAGGGGGCCAATGTAGTTGCCTGCCAGTCTGTTGGAGTAGCCAGCAAAGGTGCTTCTTTGCACAGATGGTGCATTGCTGACAGGCAGTGACTACATTGCAGTAATGGAGCAGTAAAGGCCCTAGGCCTTTACCACTTCCCACAAAGCCTTTTGCTCTTCATGATGCATCTTTCTGTGGAGCCATTTAGCCATGTCTTCTGCTGGAGCCTCTCCTAGCCAGCATATGTGTGGCAGGTCATTGACCTCAGCATTGACTGGGCTGCAGAGAGGTTAATGTCCATTGATGTGGTAAAGGGTTATTACCTTTTCCAGACCATGTTCATAAATGTCTTTCAATAGGTTCTGTCACTATAAGAGTCACCAAACCACCTGCCAGTCGTCTTGTTGCCAACAGGGCAACCATAGAGTTAGTCCTCTGTACACTGCCCAGCTGTCTGTGCAAATCACTACCGGCCCTGGTTCTCGGGTTATGACTATCAAGATGGCTCTCATCTTGGCCCACTGACTACTTTGTCCTAAGCCATCTTCCATCCATATGCTGCCCATGCTGGACTGATAGGCTACTTTCCTCTAAGTGGGTGGCTAGCCCTGGCAAGAGCCATCAGTGTACCAGGCATTCTCAGGTACAGGGATTTGTCCCTCCTTAATAGTAGGTCCAGGCATGGGAAGGGGAGTGGGGACCTCCGTGTCTGCATCTTGGTAAGTAATGGAGCCCAGGAGCTGCTGCAATTCTTTGCTCAGAGAGCTCATCATCAGTGTGCTTCTCTGCTGGAGACATTCACTTTACTTTGTCAGAGTGGCCATCTGTGTTACTGAGCTCTTCAGTCAATTTACCAGATCCTGTACCCAACCAGCAATGGGGCAGGTAGTATGCATTCAAACCTCAGCAGGTCCCATGATGGCTTCAGTAGCCAGGAGAGCTTCATAAACAGCATTCACTTGTTCTATGGAGCCTCTGCTCCCTTCCAGTGGGACCAGAAGCCAATTGGCACCCTGGTGCTTCCTTGCTGTTGCCAGAGGCCCCATGCACAGCCCTCAGAGGTGATGTGTATGTCCAAATTACATGCCTGAGATTGATCTATGACCTCCAGTTGCTTGTACAGTCTTTACCGCTTGTTTAGCAGCCCTAAGGCCCTGGTCAGTCTCTTTCCCCCAATCCCAGGTGGCTCCTTTGTGGATTAGGCAATGTAGAAGGCACACTGGCTGAGCTAAGTGTGGTATAAAAACCGGCCAATATCCTAACAACCCTAAAAATTCCTGTAATTGCTTTGGCTTTTGGGGGGTGGGGAACCTTGGATCTTATCTATAATGGTAGCAGGCGTCACTTTTGTCTTGCCCTACCAAACAACACCCAAGAATTTGACAGACAATCCAGGTCCCTGGATTTTGTTGGAATCTGTTGCCCATCCTCAGCCCTGGAGATGAGCCAACATCAGAGGAGTAGAATGTTCTAATTCTGTAAGAGAATCAAAGGTTAACATGCTGTCATCCATGTAATGATACAGTTTCATAGAGGATGGTGTAGTCATGCAGTCACAAGGCTATGCCAAACAGTAGGGCAATGCAAGTAATCCTGGGGCAAAACAATAAACGTCCACTGGTGGCCTTCCCAGGTGAAGGCAACCTCATCCTGGCTATCAGGGTGTAAGTCTATTGAGAAGGCACTGGCTAAATCTGGTATGTGCCCAGCTCATGGATAAGCTGGTCTAGGAGGCCAGCTATGTTAGACATGGCTCCAAAGAGAGGGGGAATCACCTTATTTAGTTCCCTATATCTACAGTCATGCGCCATGCTCTATCTGGTTTTTGGACTGGCCACACAGGTGAGTTGTAAGGGCTATGTGCCAGTCTGATGATATTCTCCCTAGCCAACTCTTCTATGGTCTCCCCAATTTCCTTATGGCCACCTGGAAGGTGGTATTGTTTGGTGGCCACTACTCTATGGGGAATGGGAAGTGACACATGGCAGTGTTTGGCATGCCCCCCCCCAAAAAAATGGCCTTCACAACCCATATTCGGAGGTGAAACTCACCCATGGTAGTCTATAAGCATATGCTGGCTAGAATGTCAATTCCTAGGACATACTCTGGAATAGGGGAAACATATGCCTTATAGGGGCATGGTGGTAAATGCCCTGTCTCAAGGGTTAATGTCACAGCTCCCACATGAATGGACTGTCCTCCATAGCCATCAATGACATTTTGGGTCCTCTAAACCTCTCTGAATTAGCATAAATAAAACTACATTTTGTACCAGTATCAACTAAAGCCAACACTCTTTGTACATTCTTTGGGGACCAATAAATAGCAAGTTGTACATGTGGTCTCCAGTCCCCACTGGAGGTCCCTCAGCCATCCCTCTATGCAAAGGTCCCTCCCCATGGGCCATCCTCTGGCTGCGCCAGTAGCAACTCTACAAATGGAGCAGCCATAAAGTCAGCCAAACAGGGTGTTGGCTCTGGCAGTACTGATGGAACTGTCTTGTTGGACGATGTACATTCCACCATTTGCACAGATCTCGCTATAGGCTGGAACTGTTGCTAAGGTTTCAGTTGCTGCCACAGGCTTACAAGGACACAGTTGGGCTTTTTGTCTATTTTGTCTTTGCCTACCCCAGCCTTTACCAGGTCATTCCATAGCTGTTTCCAGATTACCTTCACGTGGGTCCTTCTGCTTACTTTTCAGTTAAATTCTCTCCCTTCTTTCTTTCTTTGTCCTTTTTTCCTACAGGTCTTATTCCTTTCTTCTGTCTCAGTAATTCTACCTTCCTTAAGTCACCAACTGTCTGTGCTACTTCCTGTACATGATCGCCCACCTTGGTGGACAAAATAGGTATCAGGGTGCCAAAGTAACTCAGAGGGACTGTCTGCACAACCTGATCCCTCATTCCTGCAGTAAACCTCTCCATATCTGGCCCATTAGACTGTGGGTTGTAGATGGCGTGTCCCATGCCCAGCTTCCAGATGAACTGCTAGAGCTCCAATAAACTGGTCCAGTGTGGATTAGAGGAGGGTAGAGCTTCCTCATTAGGCCACACTGCTCTGCAGCCAGCCATTAGCCACAAGAGAAGGGTATCTTCAGTTTTGGCTCCATGGATCCTAAAGAGGGATGAGTGGCGATAGAAGACATATGTTTCAAGTCATCCCCGGTAAGCAAAATGCCATCAACCCCTGTATCCCACAACCACACTAGCCACCCTGCAATTGAATCAAATATCTGTCTGAAGTTTGCATCCAGCTCTACTAGTTCGGTGGGGGTATGTGGGCACACCATGGTATGCCAGGTCTGCTAGGAAGGCAGTGCTTGAACACCCTATGGAACCTATGGCTGTTGGGTCTTAATCTTCTGAGTCATAATAGGATGAGCCATAAACTTCCTTTCTTCTACCTTCATATCCTCCCCATCCTCATCCACAATGATCTCTCCATCTAGTCACTTTCACTTTCCGCCGTAGGATCCCAGTCACATTGTGCCACAGTTACTCATATATGAGTGAGTGCTAGTTAGCCCCCACCCCCCATACCCTGGTGAGTGGCATGCTAGGTCCTGCAATTGCTCAATGGTCTTTTCTAACTCTCTCCCTAGGATGTCCTTATTGTCCACCTATAAAAGACACATATCCCTTTCTAGTTTCAGTCCCTCTTCTAAATGTGCAGTGTGTGCTTCTGCCTCTATCTGCTTCTCAGTCATATTCTGCAGTGCTGGCAGCATCAGCCAAACAAAGGCAGTGATAACATGGCAGAGGTCTTCATTTTTCCCTAGGGCGCAATGTGCTCTTACACACTGCAAGGCCTGTGGGATGCCAACAGGAGTTTCAGGGGACACCCCCAGTCCTGCGGTGGTCCCCATGAATCAAGAAGGTCTGCTACCTCAAACTACATAGAATTTGCTGGCCAGCCCAGGATCCCCCCCAGCAACCCCCCAATCAACATAGTGTTGTCCACAGTCGACTAAGCTCAAGGATTTTTTGGAGTATCCGAATCCTGCTGCCTACACCAAATGTAACACAGATCAAGCCTGGGGATCTCAACATTTGTTTGAATAAACCAAAAAAAAAAAACACAAGGAGGACCTCATAGAGCAGAAATAGCCTTTATTATTCACATTACAGGGAGTACCTATGGCAACAAATTGGCAAAGCAGGGCAAACCCCCACACACACACACTGCCCACCCCGGTCTGAGGCTCGTTATCAGGGGCTCTAGACAAAGGTGTAAGTTGCACAAACCTGCATGTAGTCTGGAACCACACCACATCAGTGTGTACGTGCAGGAGGGAAAGGTCAAGAAGCAATCACCAGGCAGGAAACCCATCCTCAAGGAAGATAAAGAGGGAACTACATTCCATTCTTCAGGACAATACACATTCCTTCTGGCCAGGGGCCCTCTGTCCAGCCTTCTGTGACAGGTGGTGTATGGGCCATGTCCAGGATTAACCCCACACCACCCCATTTATCTATAGTAGTGTAAATTATTTCAAAAAACTTACATCTTTATTCCCCAAACTTGCACTATAAAGGAGCCCATCAACTCCAGTATTGCAAACATGTTTGTTTTTTCCACCTACTCCTGCTGCCGGTGGATCAGGTGGCATGCCCCAGGACCTGGTCCTACTCTGGCTACTATTTGGCTCAGTAAGCCCTCTTTTTCAGAAAAACTTTTGGCTGTGAAAGTTTCTCATTTAACACTCCCAAATCAGATAATCCAAAATCATTTCTATTTAGCTTTACAAAAACATTTTATCTTATTAATAAGTGTTACATTGGCTAATACAATACTTGGTTTGCTTCTCCCATGCTGATTGGACCACTGAAAGGAAATACCTACCAGAGACATATTATTTGGCATGAAGAAACCACCCTGGAGTTCTAAATAGTTTAATGTGTTATCCCTTCAAGGGTGTTGCTTCACAGACCTATGGAAAGACTGATACGAAGAACTATATGCCAAGAAATTTGAAAACCTAGGTGAAATGGATAAATTTCTAGAAAAATATAATCATCCAAAACTGAATGAAGAAGAAGCAAAAAGCCTGAACAGACCAATAACAGCTGATGAAATTGAAGCAGTAATCAAAAAGCTTCCGACACATAAAAGTCCTGGACCAGACAGCTTCACAGGAGAATTTTACAAAGCATTTAAGGAAGAGCTAACCCCCATCCTTCACAGATTATTCCAAAAAATTCAACATGATGGAAGACTCCCAAACTCCTTTTATGAAGCCAGTATCATCCTAATCCCAAAACCAGATAAAGATATAACAAACAAAGCAAACTTTAGGACAATATCGCTGATGAACATAGATGCTAAAATCCTCAACAAAATATTGGCAAACCGCATCCAGCAATACATTAAAAAGATCATACACCACGATCAAGTGGGATTCATCCCAGGGATGCAAGGATAGTACAATATTCGCAAATCAATAAACGTAATACACCACATAAACAAAACAAAAGACAAAATCACATGATCATATCAATAGATGCAGAAAAAGCCTTTGATAAGGTACAGCACCCATTTATGATAAAAACACTGAGCAAAATGGGAATAGAGGGAGCATTCCTCAACATTATAAAGGCCATATATGAGAGAACAACAGCCAGCATCATACTCAATGGGCAGAAACTTAGAGCTTTCCCACTAAAATCAGGAACAAGACAAGGATGCCCACTTTCACCACTCCTATTCAACATAGTACTGGAAGTCATAGCCACAGCAATCAGACAACAAAAAGAAATAAAAGGAATCCAAATTGGACAGGAGGAAGCAAAACTGTCATTGTTTGCAGATGACATGATAGTGTACATAGAAAATCCTTTAGACTCCACCAAAAACTACTCAACCTAATAAATGAATTTGGCAAAACAGCAGGATACAAAGCCAATATTCAGAAATCAAAGGCATTTTTGTACACTAACAATGAAACATCAGAAGCAGAAATTAAGAAAAAAATTCCACTTGATATTTGATATTTCTTATAACAAGAAAAATAAAGTACCTAGGAATCAACCTAACCAAGGAGGTAAAAGACCTGTACTCAGAAAACTACACAACACTGAAGAAAGATATTAAGGAAGACACGAACAAATGGAAGCACGTACTATGCTCATGGATAGGAAGAATTAACATCATCAAAATGGCCATACTACCCAAAGCAATTTATAGATTCAATGCAATCCCTAATAAAGTACCAATGACATATTTCACAGATATAGAACAAACATTTCAAAAATGTATATGGAACCATAAAAGACCCCGAATAGCTGAAGCAATTTTGAGAAAGAAGAACAAAGCAGGAGGGATCACAATACCTGATATCAAACTGTATTACAAGGCCAC
>VMDR010015844.1:0-21827 GCA_007922815.1 Macrotus californicus | reverse complement strand
ATCCCCACCCCCATCTCAGTTAAGAGACTGTGTTTTCATATGGAAATTTTTCTTATATTTAAACTCTCTGGGATTGATTTAGTGTAATGTAAAGGAAACTAACTTCTTTCCCCACCCCCCCAAATGGTTAATCAGTTATTCAGACATCACTCAAACAAGTCAGGCAGATTTGAAGTGATATTTTGATCTTACATAGGAATGTATATAGAACTCACCTCAACCCTTACATATCTTCTAGTTAAAACAAAAAACTAAGCATGGTTTTCGATACCCCTGTCTCCCTCAAACCCTATGCACACTTTCATCAATATCGTCAATTTTGTCTCCTAAATTAATTCTAATTCCACTTCTACCATCTCATTTCCACTATGATAACCCTGTTCAAAGTTAGTATCTTGTCTCTCCTGAATTTCTATAAAGGCTACTTTATTGATTGCTCACAATTTCTTTTTGCTCAGAA
Source organism: Macrotus californicus (assembly GCA_007922815.1). Lineage (NCBI taxonomy): Eukaryota > Metazoa > Chordata > Mammalia > Chiroptera > Phyllostomidae > Macrotus > Macrotus californicus. Next base: position 21,367 of record VMDR010015844.1, on the reverse strand, counting down.
TTTCTTCTACCTTTATATGACCAGTTTATTTTTACCCTTCAGTACTCAGAGAGAACTTCTCTATTCAACATATCTAAATTAGTATCTCCTAATCCTTCTGTCTCTTTACTCTGTTATATTTTCTTTAAAGCACTTATCACCATCTATAATTGTGGTAGATTTTCCTTTAATACAATTATTAACATTTCCTTCCCTTACTGTGCATTCATGCTTCTCCTCTCAATAAAAGATGGAGTCTCTTTTTCCTCCCTTTGAATCTGGCCTGGCCAGTGACTTGCTTTGATAAATAGAATGTGGTGACACTTGGTTAGTTCAGGCCAGGCGTTTAAGAGGACTGTCACTTTCAACTTTCACTCCGAGAGTCCTAAGCCCTAATACATCATATAAAAAGTCAGACTAGCTTGCTGGGGAGAAGACCCAGCCATATCTCACCTGCTCTATTCAGGTAGCTGAGACAATAATCATATAAGTAAAGTCATTTTGATCATTCCAGCTGTTAGTGAAACTCTCTGATGAATGTATCCACATGAATAGCCAAGTCAACACTATGTGGAATTACCTTGCTGAAGCCAGCCAACCACAAAATCATGAGAAATTATATATTATTTTTGTTTTAGGGCAATAAATTCTAGAATGGCTTGTTTTGCAGAAATAAAAAAGTAGTATGGTAGTGGAAGTGGGGTGCTGTTATAGCAAAAGCCAAAATGTGGTCTTTTCCTTAGAACTGGTAGTAGGCAGAGACTGAAGGGTTGCATGGAGACTCTTAGTAGAGGCCAGAAAAACAATGAGGAAAGTACTACTAGGTATTGGAAAAAGAGCAGAACTTTGGTAACAGTGTCACTAAAAGTAACTTGGAAGATAGAAAATGTACCTACTGAGGTTGTGAAGCTGGCTAAGAAAATTTCCCGGAAGAATGTTGAGTGTCATTTGCCATCACATAATCATGTACGAAAAGGTAAGAAAATTGAACTGAAGAAGAAACTTTTTAGTTTGTAAAGCAGAATGTAAAAGAAATATAGAAGTCTCAGAACACTCTCTGTAGCTGGCCAAAAAAAAAATTTTTTTTCAAAGAGGAAAATCATCTCAGCAGAGAAAAAAAAAGTCCAATCTAGGATGCTACCTATAAAATATGACCTCAAGGTCCAAGGTCAAGATCCAATGAAAGATGCAGCTGAAGACCCTTCGCTAAGACCTCAGAAGGATGTAAGGTGGTGACTTACTGATGCTGCTTTCCATCAGGCAAGGGGTTTCTGAGCACCTGAAGACATTCTTCCCAGAATTCTGGCATTCTCAAAGTAGAGATCTATCACCAGAAGAATCATGACGATGACTTTGTGGGCATGCCATGAACCTGAATAATATGCACAGAAACTTATCAATGCTTTCAAGAAAATTTTACTGGTAAAAGCACGCCCAGCTTAGGACAAAAAAAGACAGAGAGAGTTCAAAATGAAAAAAAAAAAATGTCTCTGGACCTCCAATGTAGCACATGCAAAAATCAAGCTGAGAAAACTGCTTAAGTACAAATAGCAGACATTTATCAGGGAAAAAGAAGGGTGACTCAGAGGGTCAGAGGGCAGAAACAAGAATCAAATAGAGCATGGGTTAACTCATAAGGACAGAACTGGGCTCTAATCAAAAAGTACAGGGATTTAGAAGTACAAATTGGTAGGTACAAAATAGACAGGGGGATGATGTTAAGGACAGTATAGGAAATGGAGTAGCCAAAGAACTTATATATATGACCCATGGACATGAATTAAGGTGGGTATTGGTAAAGGGAATGGGAGGCACCAGGTGGAGGAAAATTGGGACAACTGTAATAGCATAATCAATAAAATATATTTAAATATACCCTCTGCCCCTGGAGTAGGGGACCCTAATAATATATGCTCAGAGAGATTTTAGAATTTCTATGTACTGATTCCTAGCAATTGGTATGTGACCTTCATTAGAAGCCACACCTCTTTTGATTGGGAATGTCTTTTACAATTTTCCTTTTACTTTTCATGGTGTGTTTGGTGTGGAGATGGGAATAGTAAAACTTGACTATTTAGTTCATGGGCCTTGAGATGAGGAGAAGCTATAACTGAGGTGCCGCATCCACATTGAGATCTGACTTAAGAAGAAGATCCAGGACTTGGACCTGATTGCTATAAAGCGATGAGACTTTGGGTGGGGGGAAATGTGAGAGTATTTTGTACAGGGGAGGGATATGAATTCTTGTGGCTAGAGGGAAGACTGTGGTAGGTTAGTTTTAAAAGATGGCTACTGGCAATTTCTCCCAAATGCTCACGCGTGTACTATTTCTTTACCAAATTAGACCTGAGCTTCAGACCCATCCCTGGAATCAGGCTAGTGGTGCCAACATGACCTAACCATGTGTATTAATAATGAATGGAATGTACGTTTCTTCCAAGAGGAGATTAGGGGTTCTATTAAATACAAATAAATATAACAGTCTTGGAAGCAAAGTCAATCATTTTCTTCCATCTTTGGGTCTGCGTTCCTTGTCCAGGGTCCCCCCTTCTTTGGAACTGGAAACCATATTTAAGTGCTCCATGGCCTACACAACTTTTGTTTCCGGGTCTGCGCTGAAGTGGGAGGATCTGAGACGGGTTGCGGTAAGAGTTAATTTTTTCTCCTTGTAGTTAACCTCGACTGCAGTGATCAAGATGATAGGGTGTATGCTCTTTTAAAAGCATTACTCTAGACCCTTGAATGTGGGGGAATGTGACTTTCTTAATCTAAAAACCCATCATAAAAGAAATATAGTAATTGACCTGGAGTTCCTCTTTGACAAATCTCAAGCAGACAGACCTCACTGTTTACCTACACTTACAGTGAAATTATTTAGTTCACTAAATTTTCTATCTAGAGCAGTTTTATTTTCACACTCTAAGAGATTTATACACATTATGGATAGCCAAAGTGTGTTTGATCTTACCATTCAAATGGTATTCTTACCAGAGGACAGACTTACCAACTTCTAAACACACTGATATGCCTTCTGATAGGAGAGACATGAAGGAAAATAGCAGAGATCCCATTAAGGTCAGGACTAAAACTAATGATTAAAGGCCAACCCTGTAGACAGCTTTCATTTAAGATCAAAGCCAGCTTCCTCTCATTTTGTAGGTTTCACAGAATCATATAAATCAAAAGGCTTCAGTTTTTCAAGGCAGAGATCTATAGAGTTAACATAAAGAATTGAAGCAGAAAATGACAGACTCAGAATAATCATTCTTTCCTGCACTTTGGTTCTATAAGAGCCACACTAATAATTTTCTAGAATCTTAAGATTCAGAATCCACAGATAGTGAATGACTGCATACTTTGAGCTAAGCAGACATCCAGTTCCTTCATTCTTTGCTGTCCTGAAAGGCAAACAAGTATACAGGCAGTTGCTTTAAAAGATCTTATTACCTATCAGTAGGCATAAACTGATGATTAGGATGATAGGAAAAATAAAAATATGCACTTTACCTATTTTAAAGCAATCTAGAATCTATGTTGGAGACTCTGCGTCTTAGTCCCCTCATTGCAGCCCTCACAGCCCTTGCAGCAGTTGCAGGACTACGGTCCTGATGTCATTGCATCCTTATCACAACTTCTCCCCAAGTGTGTTCTATTTCCTATTGGAAATTTTATGAAAAAAAAAAACCCAAAAGAGGAACACTAGAGCATTTCCCATGTAATTAAGAAATGATTGCTGTTCAATCTTGAAGAATAGGTGGAATCTGCAGAAGCATGCCTGATTATAGCCAACCCTTTGTGCAGTGATTCACATGCTGAAGACACGTCAAACATTATGAGGTGAGAAGCTGGTACTGTGTTTTTAATGCTACAATGCTGATTTTTCTCTGCCTCTTTTAAAATAAAGCCTGGTGCCTAGGACTAAACAGGAGAAGATGTCATTTAGCACTAGATTCATCATATTACAGGTTTCTGCCTATTTTCTTTTTTGGCCTCCTCTCGAGATGGTGCAGATGTATGAAAAAGTAATTGAAAATACAGCATCCTGAGTGTCTCTGGTCTTCTCTACATACTTTGCTGAAGTTTCGTATAATAGTTATCTAAGTTTAAAAAGCAAGCATACAAATAACTGGTAACTGTTCAGATAGCATCATTATAAGCAGTACATCCTCTCCCACTCAACAATAGAGATGCCATTGGTGATAGGAGAACGCTATTAGTAGGCTTTACTTACTGGGTTTTTTTCCAGTAGTTCTGGTAAAAGATTGTGCATGGTTCAGTATGATGTGCATGTGACTATTGGAAATTATTTTTAAGATGGATAGAATTAGTTACCATCTTTAACTGTGAACTATCTATGAGCAGGAATTTGACTTGTAACAGATTCAAACTATGGTTGTGATGGCAATGACATCACATGGCATTGTTCCTAACCCAGATGATCTTCTGGCCCCCAAGGCAAAATAAATATAAATAGCTGAAGGTGACTCTACAAATAGTAAGAAAGAGCTGAGAATTTGCACTGTGCATAATATAGTAAATAAGATACAAACTTTAGTTTCTTTATTTGTAAAATGAGAAAGTTGGATATGAGAATCTATAAACTATTTCAAGCTACAAACAATAATTTAATATTCAGTTTTTCTTGTAATTAATGTGTTTGAGTTTGAAGGCTAAAATGTATATGAAACTGTTTATTTCCTTCTCAAGAATTGGTCCCAGAAGTCCATAATCTTCTAATACCAAAAGCTGACCTTTTGATAGGTTTATTTTACTAAGTCACTAAAACAACTGTGTTCTATTAAACAGGACATTTATAGAGAACAGCATAACAATGAAACTTATAATATGCCATTTTATTATGCTTACCCACATATCAATTTAACTCTGGATTGAATTGTAATACAAAGCAACCAGTTATGTGGCACATCACTGATGAGCATATTTGTTGTTTATGTAGGGTACTGTCTATCAAGAACTATAGCCCTAATACCAGAGTCATCATACAGATACTTCAATCCCATAACAAGGTATTGTAACTTCTAGCCTATCCAGTCACCTAGTCTGTTAGTCTGTGGGGCTAGATGAACTTAATTCATCTAAATAATAGATGTACTTATTACTTCCAAATGGGTTTACACTAAAAAAGTTTTTGCCAGCTGTATATGGAATTTGGAGTCTCATTAAGATTGTTAATCATTTACAAATGTAAATTCAGAAAAAGGTATATTTGTGTATTTTAAAAGCTGGTACCTGGTGGTCTAACTTCCAAATCATCTTGAAATCCTTTGCTTTGGGACACTGACAGGTCTTGGCACACTCTCAACTGCTGGGAGCCACTAAAGCTAAAGTGGACTGATTAAACAATCACAAAAGTTTGAGAGATAACCAAGAGCTAGGTTGGGGTTGATTTATAAGGTTTGCCATGTACATGAGGCATTCCTTTAAGACTAGGAGAGGTTGATGTTTTCTATAATGCATAAAAACCAACACAGAGAGTCAAGGAAAATGAAGAAACAGAAATACGTGCTCTAAACAAAAAGCAAAACAAGACAAAACCTCAGAAAAAATATGTTAATGAAAGAGAGATAACTGGCTTACCTGACAAAGAGTTCAAAATAACTGTCATAAAAACGTCACTGAACTTGGAAGAAGAATGAATAAAAAAGTAAATATTTCAACAAAGAGGTAGAAAATATCAGAAAGTACCAAAGATAAGTCACAGAGCTGAGGAATATAACTGACCTGAAAATTGCAATATAGAACCTCAACACAGACCAGATGAATCAAAAGACAGGGTCCGTGCAATGGAAGACAGAGTAGCGGAACTCACCCAACCAGAGCAGCAAAAGAGAAAAAAGAATGCAAATGAGTTTAGACAGCTTAAGTGGCTCATGGGACAATATCAAGTGGACCAACATTTGCCTTATAGGAGTCCTAGGAGGAGAAGAGAGAGAAAAAGGAACAGAAAGCTTATTTAGAGAAATAATAACTAAAAACATCCCTCACACTGGGAAAGAAACAGACATCTAGAACCAGGAAGCTGAAAGTTCAAATTAAGTGGAACCCAAGCAGAGCCACACTAAGACGCATTAAAGTGTCAAAAGCTAAGGACAACCAAAAGTTGGGTGAGACTTTTCTTGTTTCTTGAGGTAGGTACTCATTGCTACGATCTCACTTATACATAGAATCTAAAAATAAAACATACAAGCAAACTCTGAACTCATAGGTGCAGAGAGAAGATTGGTGGTTGCCAGAAGCAGGGGATGGGAATGGGAAAAATTGGTGGAAAAGATCAAAAGGTACAAACTTCCAGTTAAAAAATAAATAAATCATGGTTGTGTAATAGACAGCATGGTGGCTATAGTTAATAATACTTTATTATCTATTTGAAAGTTGCTAAGAGAATAAATTTCTGAAGTTACCATCATAAGAAAAAATAACCACAATTGTGATGGATATTAACTAGACTTATTTTTGTGAACATTTTGCAATGTATATAAATACTGAATCATATATTCTTTCTGATGGGTGTTTCAGGATTCTTGGGATATATTCCCTTAATCTTGGAACACCCATCAGAAAGAATATATGACCAGAAAGTATCCAGCCATTAATATGAAAAATAGTGACAGTTATTGAAGAAGATACAAGAAACATTGTACACAGGACAATGACACTTCAGTCCCCTTCAAAGTTCACATCTTGGGACCTCACATAGTTCTCCCAGTTGCCATCAGCTGCCCTGTTGTATTTTCCTGAATCTCACTGATGGTCTGAAATCTCTTCCCTTTCGAAGGTGATTTTAGTTTTGGGAAAAGCCCAAAGTCTCAGGGTGCCAAATCTGGGATATAGTTAGGCTGAGTCACCTGGGTGATTTGATGTTTCACCAAAAAATTCTGCATGAGGCATGAGGCATGAGGCATGAGCAAATGCATTGTTGTGATAAAGCTGCCAATCACCTGTTGCCCATAGCTGTGGCTTCTGAATCATCTGAATAGTTTCTGTGGAGGAATGTTCAAGCTTAATGCAAAATTTGATGTAGATTCGTTGCTCTCCTTGCTCAGTCATTTTGAATGTGATGGCCACACAGTACACATGCTCACTCAATGGCATCTACTGTCCCCACTGATTAGTACAGTGAAGTCATCATTGTTCATGCTTGCCCATTCCAGTCCACTCTCCTTGGCTACCAGGTTACTTGGATGTCACACAAACCATTCTTGTTAATGTTAACAATGATTGGACTTTTTCCAGACAGACTTTGTATGCACCCCTATGTTCATAGCAGCATTATTTACAATGACTTAGATCTGAAGACAACCCAAGTGCCCATCAGTAGATGAGTGGATAAAAAAGGTGTGGTACATTTACACAATGGGATACTATACAGCTATAAAAAAGTAACTCTTACTTTTTGAGACAGCATGGATGGGCCTGGAAAATACTATGTTAAGTGAAATAACCCAGCCAAAGAAAGACAAATACCAATATGTGGAAGCTAATGAATGAAATAAAACCAGAGGCACAGATACATGGAACAGACTGACAGATCTCAGAGGGGAAGAGATGCAGGAGACTGGAAGAGATTAGTCAAAGAACATATATGCACGTATGCATAGTGCGTGGGAACAGGCAACAATGTGGTGAAGGCTCGGTAGAGAAGGCTAGTGGGGGGAAATGAGAGACATCTGTAGTAGTACCAACAATTAAAAATAATACTGGATTTCTATGTTGTATACCTGAAACTAACAAAATGTTGTATATCAACTATACCTTAATAAAAACAATACCCCTCAAAAATAAATAAACAGAAAAGATTGTAAATTTTGAGTAGAGTCAGTGCCTAGGCCATTTGACCTGTTTCTGCAACTATAGCTCTTTTTGTTTTAAAAAGTGGAGCAGTTGACCACTAACCACGTCTAAATGTTGAATTTGTTCTTTTCTCTTGACCTGAGCACAATAAATGCTTTAAAGTAAACTAAAGCCATTTATCTAGAAAGAGCTTTCTCAAATTATATTTATTCTTAATATTCGATCTACTATCTACCATGAAACAGGTTTTTCTGCCAAAGATTCCCAGCTGGGACTGGACTACTGGAGACAACATCATCTGTTTTGCTGAGTTGAAGCTTGGACTTATTGCCCAAGGCTGTTTGGTGCCAGGCTTGTGTACTTTTCTAACATCTCTATTTCTTGAGCAAAACAGTAAGGTAACCTTGTAAATTGATGTTGAATCTTGGCTCTATCCCCATATTCTCACACATTAGTATCAGAAATAGATATAAAAATTGAGGAAAGCAAAAGGCCCCAAGAAATGAGATTTGACTTTTACTTAAGCTGGAAAGGGACTGAGAAATCTAGATTGAGTTCCCAGAGACTGCATTGACTTGGAAAAAAGTTATTTATCTTATTGTTCCCTAACAATATTTATCTGTATATCATGCAAAATAAAGATCATAACTCTGCTTCCTACCTGCTCCATGATAATATGAATGTAAGTGTATTCACAAATGTAGAAGCACTTTGAGTTATTGAAAGTAGAAATATAATTAAAGGTTATGTTATTAGTGGACAAGTCATATATTTAAATATAAATTAAATATAAAATAATCAACATGATAAATAATTATATTTATCAAACATAAATAATAATACAAATAATAATTAAAATCTAAATTTCTAGGTTATTTAGGGGACATTCCATACAGTAATAATAATGGCCACAAATCAAGTGCCTACTATGTGTTATGTATTTTAAATACATTATGTCTCCCCTTAATAATATTTCAAGGTAGTGTCCCAGTAACGGGTCAGTGATGCTAAATAACCTGGTTGTATAATAAGTGAGTAGCAGGACTACAATTGCCTGACCTGTAGTCTTACTACTATGCCCTATCTTTATGGTTGTTGGGGATCTACAATCTCCCACATCAGGTCCTCTGACACCTTTGAGACAAAATAAGCAGCTAAATAGGGCTATTGAAATGAATCAACATAGCACAGAGTATGACCTTCGAAATGCTATTCCTGTGAAATGTTTTAACCCTCAGCTCGGCCTGGTATCCTCTTGTCCAAAGGCCCGCCAGAGAATGACCTTTCTCTCCATTTAATTACCAATCCACATTTGCCTTTTTTACATGTAATCTTCCTCCTGGTCTCTCTTCACACTTACTTCCCTTGTTCAATAAATTCAAAAAATTCAAAAAAACATTTTTTCTGGTGCTATTAAGGAAAAGCAAAAGAGGTGAATGATAGATACTCTGCCCAACAAAATGCTACTTGAAACGCAGAGAATTCTTCTGTGGTTCCTTCTGGGAATGTGAGGAGACGTGATATACAGATGAATAGAAATGGCCATCGGGCAGACGGAAATGAACTTGATGCTCCCCCAGTGACGATGCTTTAACACGTTTGCTTAGTGGTCACTGCATGTGGCCTAGGAAATGGCTTGTCAGGAAGTCCTCTTTGTGTCGTATGGTTAGAAAGTGGAAGGTAACCGCCACGTCTGCCATGATGATTGCAATTTTAATCTCTGTGGCTGGAGGAAACGAAAGGAGTGAGTTCTCTATCTGAAGACCTCATCTCTCTTGTGGAAATATAGGAGGTAGAGTTGTAAAACCAGCCTTTTTATGCTTTTCTTTCTTTTCTTGTTTTATTTTATTTTTAAAAAATATTTTATTGTCGATGCTATTACAGTATTATAGTTGTCCCACATTTCCCCCCTTCACCCCCATCCACCCAACCCACCCCCAACTTCCATAATCATTCCCTTCACCATTGTCCGTGTCCACGTGTCCTTCATAGATGTTCTTTGACTAGTCCCTTCACCTTCTTTCAGTCACCCCGAATCTCCCTCTTCCCCTCTTATCACTGTCATCTGCTCCATGATTCTATGTCTCTGCTTCTATTTTGCTCATTAGTTTATTCTGTTCATTAGATTCCTCTTATAAGTGAGATCATATGGTGTGTCTTTCACCGACTGGCTTCTTCCACTTCACATAAGAGTCTCCATCCTAAGTTGTAGCCTCCTCACGGAGGACGATTACCTGCCAATATTTGTCACAAAGTGGGTTTTGGAATACAGGAATTGAAAGATATTTGTGGCCATGATCATTTCTTTTTTTTAAAGTAAACTCACTTTCAGAAATCCTAAACTGGGCAGAGTGAGTCAGAGCAAGATTTTTTAATGCCGTATGCTGCTCTGGTGCTTTACATTCTGTAATGAACTGTTTGCTTAGGTTTAATGGCCAGAACTCCAGTTTTTCTCAGGTTAGGCACTTAACTTTCACTGTTAGTTTTTGCATCTACAAATGAGAGTTATTGCATCTACAAGTGAGTTATTAATCTCATAACCAGATTTTTCCAAGTATTGAGTTAATGTTTGTAAAACTCCCGAGTACTCAGATCAAAAGGCCTTGGATCAATAGCATGTCTTTGTTTGTTTTTTACTGTATTGAGTATATGGTGGGAAACTAGTTTGAAAAGAAGTCCCACTGGTGGTAGGCACAAAGCATTCCCTTAGAAGCTTAAATTTAGATTAGGTCTAATCCAGCTGATTTACTTGAGCTCCCTGATTCTGCTATCCAAATCCAAAATCCTTCTTGTCTTCCTGTTTCCCTTTCTGACCTTTTAAAAACTAACTCAGGGAATCTTCTCCATCTCTATGGTTACCATTTTTTACCCTTTTCCAAAAGTGCAACATTTAGATTAAAGGCACTAAGCCAATTCCTACAGTAGTAGGGACTTAAATGGTGGTATGAACTGCCCAATAAGCTGAGACCTCCTCAACAGGGGAATTTAGGAAACTGGGAAAAGGCAGGAGATTCAGCTGAGTCTTGGAAAGCATTAAGGGGTGCCTGGATTGCATGAAATGGTGGTCTTCTTTAGCAGGGCAGAAATATTTGTTTGTGTCTTTGTTTTTATTTGTTTTTCCTAAACCACAAAATGGCCATTGGAGAAGTGTTTCTGAACTGGCATTAACTCTCCAGGTCTACAATGTTCCAGCGTTTACAGAAATCCCAGACTTTTATCTGAGATTCTGGGCTTTAAGGAACCTGTTCCTGCCATGTCAGAACAGTGTGGCAGTGATTCTCATGGAAGCAGGTGGGGGTGCATGAGGAGGATGCCCAGAGAGCATAACAAAATTTTGAGGAATCTCACACAAATAATGGAGATGGGATTGCAACCACCCTGGTCTTCTCAGGTTAAATTTAGCTTTTTTGAGAGATACCCTTCTCCCTTCACAGCTCCCATCCCATGGAAACCTGCCGCTATCCTTGGTTTTTACATTTGCATTTCCATTAGTAAGGGTGGCTCTTTGAGTTCACTGGAATCCATGAAGGGTTCTGATACTGAGCAGAAACCATGTATATTTTTTTCTTTGTGCTAAGCGGTGAGAAACATTCCTTGGAGTTATTTTGGGACGGTTGTAGACCATCGCCATAAAGCGAGTACCTCAATAAAGTGACTTGTTATCTTTGCTGGTGGAGGGCTTTGCCATCAATTTGAGGAAAACAACATCTGTGAAGTGTAATAAAGTCAAACACAATAAAATGAGGTATGCCTGTAGTCAGTTAAAAAATAGTATGTTTAAAAAACCAATCTTGAATAGCGATGTCTGGGAGAGACAACTTAGATTCCATGTTATCCCTCCCATCTTATTACTTACTCGAAAACCAGTCTGCCTTGCTGACATTATTGGGAGAAGAATTCTAATTTCCAGCAAGGAGTCTTGGATGCCCTGTGGGAGGAAGCTCCGTTACGCCTCCACTTTCTTCTGGACTCCTCAGTGCAAAGAGTTGGGGTGTGTGTTAGAGTGTTAGGTCTTCCTTTGATATCTCTCCAGTGAAGCACTAGGACAAATCCCCTTCCCTCCTCCTACGAGCAATGGGTACTGGTTTGCTGCTTAGCAAAATACACGACTTGAATTATAGCATCCCAGATTCCATGCCAAGTGCTTCATGTGGCATGATTGTATATTACAGGTTTGTCCTAAACAACCCTGGCAAAAAATTTTTGTAAGTGGCCTGAGGAACAAAATCCTAACTCAGCGTCTCTCTGATGACTTTGCTGGAATGACTTTTCCTGAAGTTTCCCGGTAAGTTAAAAGAAATACTTTCCACATTTTTCCACGCAACAACATTCTTTCAACAATGTTCACTGATGACTCGCTGTAGGTCGTGAGAAGCACTGAAGATATAAGACTATAAGACCCAAGAGTGAGTAAGTCTGAGTCTTTGCAACCTAGAATTCGGGGGACAATTTTATCTCTGTCCCATTGGCACTCTGCTATGAGTTACTTCTGGCTGGATTCACTGGCAAGGGGCAGTTCCATATTTGGGAGGCGCTTCCTCCCCTGGGTGCTGGCACTCCCCCAGGTGCAGAGCACCAAGTGTTAGTCATAGCATTGTGAAGCAGCGCCCCGCTGTCCTCTCTTTCCTCATGACTCTGTCTTCCTTTCCAGGCTCTGCTTTGTGAAGCTGCACCTCATGCTGATAGCCATCGAACATGGATCCATGTGCTCCAGTTACTGGTAGCAATGAGGCTTCGAACCTCTTCAGTTTTTTTGAGGGGAATTTTATGATTAAGAGTTTTCCAAAGAATACAGCCTTAATAACTAAGCTTTCTGCTATTTGTTGAGAACCAATCTATTGGGCACCCAGGTTGCTATGGTGCATTTAGTGTTACCATTAGTGATGGGTTAGAATGGTTACCCTGAAGGGTGGACAGGCACTTTGCTTTTGCTCCTATGACCCTGCTCCTGTTTGCGTGAATAGGGGAGAGAAGAAATGGTCACCTTCTCAGATCTGTTCCTCTTAATGTATTACCAGGTCTTGCAAATCTTGACCATGAAACCATACTATGCAATAGAATTATTTATGATAAAAATGTTCTCACAAACTCTAGCCTTAGAAACAAATCTGCAAAATATGACAAAATGGGAATTTGGCCTCCTAGATAAAGTCTTCTGTTAATAGGGGAGGTAAGAGAAAGAGATAATATTACCAGCATTTCCTGAGAACCCATATTGAATGATACGAGAAGTAAAAGAAATTATCATGTAATAAAAAATAAAATTTTGGACAAATAGAGAATCAGCTACAATAATACATAGTGAAAAGATGATGAAAAATAAAAAAGGGGGCTTGATGGGGAACAAGAAAGATGTTGGCTTATGTATGGTTTTAGTTTAAAACTCCCTTAAATTAAATTGGAATCCACACATTAGCTTCTAGTCTTGATTATGATTTGCTAGCCCAGTGGCCTTGGCAAAGTGTTCATCATCTGTAAAGTGAGGAACTCATGTTAATGTATACCTGAGACCCCTTCCAGCTCTAAAATTGACATTACCAGGAACCCTGCCATTGCAAGGAAACAGTCAAAATTTCAATACTTTTGAGTGACAGCACATGTACTACAAAGGAATGATTTTATGCGAAAGATTGGAAAGAACATCAGTGCTGCGTAAGTAGAAAGCATGCAGAAGAAATCTGGGCAAAAGAAACCAGTGGGGTGCACCGCAAAGCAAGTCATTAAGGAGAGAATAACAAGAAGGATTGGCTGGCTGGCTAAATTCTGCTTAGCTGTCCTGCCTCGCTCAAGAAAAATCTCAAAATCTAACCCTAAACCAAGCAGCTTGGATTTCAGATCAGCCCAAAACTTGGTCAAGTTTTAACATCTTTTTGGCCTTTAACAACCTGGGCTACACATCAGAATTATTTGCCAAGTTTTAAAGACATACAGATTGTAAAACCCCACTTCTGAACTTGACAAAATCAAAATCTCCAAGGGTGGAGACTGACACTTTTGAAAGTGTCCATGAGATAGTCAGTTTATTCACTGGCCATTGGGAACTACTAGACCAAATGCTTTTAGGTTCCTCTTCAACTCTGACATCCTAGATTGCTGTAAACGTTACTAGAATGACTAGCAGGACATCGTCCACTGGCAACACGAATACCTATTAAGGAACTGATGTCTATATACATCTGACAGGTCCTGGTGCTGTTTCCCATGTAGCACACACCTACCCACAATGAAAGAGGAACTTGTTCTAACATAGATTTAACTTTGGTTTCTCACCAAAAAGTCAGGTGAGTCAAAGAAATTAAATTCCGATTTGGCAAAGATACTGATAACGGCAGCGTCTTACATGATTGCTAGTTCATGACCAACAGTGCTGTGGGCACTTTGCTCACACTAACTCTTGAGTCGTCACAGCAGTGTTGTGAGACACTTGTGCACAATTATGAGCTCATTTCACAGAGGAGAGGCCTGAGGCCCAGAAAGGTTAGCTAATTTCCCCAAGCTCACACAACTCCCAAGTGGCAGAGCCAGAATCTGAACTCAGGCTGGCTCCCGGGGGTTGCACTTGAGGTCACCAAGCTGTACTAAATCCACCATAGCCATGTACGAGTGGGAGAAAAGTAGGGTGTCTCGGTGGCTGGGCTTTTGGCGAGTATATTGAAACACTGACGGAAAGCCTTCTTCCTCACCTTTTGTTTTCTCCTCTAATGAATGCACTTGAATATACTCTACGGCTTGCAAAACCCCTGGGTAATCATAAAGATGTGTCTTAGGGAATAATTTGTCACTTGCTAAGAGATGAAGTTGGACCTGACCCAGTTAGATAATATTCTGAGATTATTCCAGCAGTGAACACTCTCTAATAAAGCAACTGGCCATGATTGATGAGGACGGGAATTAAGGAATAAAGCCAGTTCAGAAAAATCTCCAAAAGTTCACCTCTTCTTTCAAATGCAACCAGAGATATTAATAATGACAGTATCTTCATAACTAAATGTTTAATAAAAGTTCAAAGGACCATCCCTTTAAAAAAGGAGATAGGAAGACATAACTAAGTATATGCTTGCTAGCTAGTGAACTTTCACCAGTGATATTTGCGGTGGGAGGCACAAATCCACGTTCATTCTCTTTTTTAATTAAAACAATCATTCTACTCATCAATATGAGCCAGAAAATACTCAGAAAATGCCATCCAATGTCTTAAGTAATAATCTACCTGAACATAGCTATTTGGCATCTTCCTCCTCTTGGCATTGGGCTGAAGAGCTTTTGTTGTGAAGCCCTCTTATTTCAGTGAGGCTTTAACACTTGGAAGTTACTTGGGAGTACGTACTCTAACAGTAGAATAAGCTTTGCCAAAATAAAGACTTAACCCCTTCTGATGTGAATATAAAAGTAATGTGTTTTCAAGGACGAAAGGAATACTTTCATCATGCACAAATGTGCAGGGAGTTATAGGGTTATAAGATCTTATCATACTGGAGGTCTGAAAAATAACAAAAGATATGACAAACATAGGGAGAAATGTGAGGAACTCAAATAGTCATAACAGAGTACTGCATCGAGGAATTTCATGGATGAATTTGTAAGACGGCATCTTCAAACACACAAACAATAAGAAAATCGAAAATCAAAACATTCAAGTAATGTAGAAATAGAAACAATTCATATGGTTCCTACTCTGAAAATCTTGCTATTGGGAGACCAAAATTAAGTCAAAAGAAATATACAAGTTCAGAAAATGTACAGGCCAATAAAAGGAACTTCTGAACCCAACTGATTAATAGACTTAATTGAATTTTAAAGGTCAAGTAGCCTAAGGGTGAGCACCACTAGTAAGTCTAGCAACTGTGTGGCCTTGGCCTAGATGGCAATGGATGGCCTAAATCATCAGAGCATCACACACCTGAGCTGGTTTGACCATCTTAAGAAGCAGGACGCAGTCCAAGAAAGAGCTTACCCTTAGCTCAGCCGTGTACACAGCTCAGCGGTTGTGTTGTGACCTGGCTTCCCTCAGCATGTTTAGCGGCAGTCAGAGTATTAAACACAGTCAAATTCACATTTCCTACCATGTTTTGCAGTAAAAGGGCATTGAGTCCTATTAACTCTGCAATTTAGAGAATCCATTTGTAATGACAGAATGAAACACCAAATATTGGCACAGAAATTGAAGGGAAAATTACTGTATTTTTATTTTCTGTCTGTAGTGGTCCGGTATTAAATCCAGCTGCGCAGGTTAAGCTGCATAAGAACACATTAGGTTTCTTTATTGCTGAATCTGCAAAGGCTGTCAAAAGGTAATTTTTTTTTATTACTTTATGGGGAGAAAGTCCTGAAGCACATACAACTTCATGGCGGGCCGACTGAGTCAGCGCCATGCTACCTGAGTGTGAAGCCTCACATAAGTCATTCTTGATTTGCTTTCATTGTCCAGAGCCTCCTTATACTGTGCCACCTGTCACAGTGACGTGCATTCTCCTGAGCTAATTGGAAAATGTAGCTGCAAAAGCAAGAACCATCGACCCTTCACAGGTAACTGCACTTTATATCTGGCTATCCTCAGCCCAGCTTCTGGGGGTGTGGCCAAGGAAAGAGGCAAGGTCTCCTCTTAAAGGACAATGCCCATTTGAACTTGGCCAAGAAGTGGCAGACATTTCCCCACTGGGCGTGCAAGACCTGAGAATCAGTCTTTTAGAGCTGAAAGCAACCCTCCTAGTTATCAAGTTCAACTCTACTACTGGCCAGGCAAATGAGTTCTAAAGGAGACTGACTGAGGAGCAGGTCCATGGGGCTTCTCATGCTGCCATTCTGCTTGCAAAATGAAAGGCTTTGTCTTAACCCTGTCTTCATTTTTTCTGAATTTTTAAATTTCCCCTGGAGAATCTAAGACAGTTTTGGGAATAGAAAAACAAACAAACAAAACCCCATTCCTAAGATGGCTATGTACAAGCCCAAAAGAGCAGCCTCAGATGACATCAGCCTCACCAACACTCTGATCTTGAACTTCCAGCTTCTAGGGCTGTGAGAAAATAAATATATATTTATGCCAAAGAGAAGGAAAACTATTTCTTTATAATTTCCTGAAATGCTTTAGTCTGAAGAATATTATTAACTAAGTGGGCTTTAAGACCCTGTTGTGGGTTCAGAAGTTAAACATTGACTCTTTTTGAATTCTACAACAATATGAATCTTTTCTGAGGCAATTGATGAAACCGACTAAATACGGGAAATATCCCACTAAGGAAGGTGTGACTAAGAAGGAAAAATATGTAGAAAGTATCATCTCACTATACATGTCTTTATATCCTAATGAAAATTTAGCATGGTTTCATGCAGTAGACATATCCCTACAAACACTGTGTGCAAATAAAACTTTTGCAAGTAAATTATACACAACTATATACTTGCACTGCTATCAGTCATTTTGCAAAACAAAAATGTTTTATAAAAATGTGTCATCATCCCTTTATTTAGCTGACTTTTAAGTGTGGTTTTACTATAAACACTTTAAAGCAAGAAGTTGCTGTCATATAAAGATAGAAATGTTTTTGCTTACAGAGAAAGGTTCTGCCTTTATATTTGTATATCTACTAAATTTTACCCACTTCTATGACACGCATTTTATAGTATTAAAGGAAGAGTTCAACTCTAATGTTTGAGCTTTGATGTAGTTATCACATTCCTCAGAACTTTTTTTATTCTCATAATAGAATCATTTCTTCTTTCTGCTCCTTACGGACCCTCAGTCTCCACTCCTGCCAAGCCTAACCCATTGGGTTCAGGAGAACTTGATTAATCTGATTAGGAGACCGGAATACCAGGCAATGAGCGAGTCAGCGGTTCTTGACTTCAATTGGCCAGATGATGGCAGCAGAGTTCCATGAAATGCTCACTGATCTGGTGGCTAAAGCACAGACTTGACTGAATTTGAATCTGGAGAGTTCTAGCCAAAATGTTCCAACGAGGACATCATTATAGAAGCTGACTGCTTGGCCTTATGTACTTAAAAGTCATGATAATATCTGGCAATTCTCCCAGAGAATTAACTTTCAAAAAAGGACTTAGAAACTTACCAATGGATGCCAAAATAGATACTTTACTGACTTTGGATTAGTACCAATTCCAGGTTGAATATTTCATGTTTCACCACCAGGTGAAGGGTATCCCCAGTCTGCTCCCTTCAAATAAGTATCACTTGATTGAGCTAATAAAGTTTTCTCAGTTCCACCAATTTCTTTCTCCTACTATACCAAACAAGAATTCAAAAAACCTGAAATCTGACCACAGCTATACCACTCATTAGCTGTGGTTCAAGGAAAAGATGTTACCTTTTGGGGTCTCGGTGTCATTTCAAAACTTGCAAGTTCTCATCGCCTCTATGGCCCTTTTTCACTCTGATAGTCCAGTGATTTTCAATTGGTGTGCAGCAAGAATTTTTAAAATATGAATACCCGACTATTTGGTTAGGGGCACTGATCTCTTTTCCCATAGATTTTCAAATAAAAAAAAATGACAACAGCCAACACAACAATAGCCATCCAGTGTGAATGAATTAAAATTATACCTATTTTTTGTCAGATCAGCAAAAAATGTATTTTTTGATGTGCTGCAGAATTTTAGTAATTAGTTTACGTGCTCCACAAGATGAAAAAGGTTGAAAATTGCTGTGATAGTCTAGGATTCATAATCCCTCTACCTCTGTTTATCATTTTTCTAAACTAAAACCACAACAGATCACACAGAGGGTTATCATCAGGGGGGTGGATGGGGAGAGAGGGGGAAAACGTACAGGGAATAAGAAGCATAAATGGTAGGTAGAAGATAGACAGGGGGAGGTGAAGAATAGTATAGGAAATGTAGAAGCCAAAGAACTTATATATATGACCCATGGACATGAACTAAAGAGGAGGAGTGTGGGGGAGGAAGGGGTGTGCAGGCCGGGGGGTGGGGAGGAGATGGGACAACTGTAATAGCATAATCAATAAAATATATTAAAAAACACACACACACACCAGAAGCTCTCCACTAAAGTTCATCATCTACAGTTTTAGGCAGGCAGCAGGGTGCAGTGGTTAGAACGGGGCTCCAGCGCTGGTCACTTAGCTGAGTGACTTAGGGCACATTATTTAAGGTCTCCCTAGTTTTCACATTTCTGTAAAATGCTGATAATATCATATATCTCAGAGGATTAAATGGGAATATTAGTATATAAAGGCATACAAATTGAGTATATTAATATAAAAAGCATTAAGACCAGTGCTTGGAAAATGGCAAATACTACATATATGTTAATTATCATATTACCTATGGGAACATCAAAAGAATTATTATTTTTCTAATCAATGAAATACAGATGAAATAAAAATTGGCAGAGGATACTGGTAGAGTATACTGACTCTACCCCATTCATGAGCATGAAGACTAACAGGGCTAGCCTTCAGAGCAAGAGGAATAATTGTCTTCCTGCTTTTCTGTGTAATGTAAGTTAGGCAAGTTATTGGGCAGGAACTTTCCTAGTGCTAACTGTAGAGTTCACTGCCTGCTGTGTCACCACTGACATCTTGAATGCCACAGGAAGCTCTTCGAGAAGGGGTCCTCACCCAGGGCCAGGAGGAGAACCCAGGACTCTTCACATTTGATGGGGTGGCGGAAGTGGGCAATGTAAGAATGGCCCTCGGGAAGGTTGTGACCAAACCACCCTAATCCGACCCCCGGAGAACTTTTCGAGGTCTCATTAGAATGCTAATTTTTGTAATACAGTCACACCTGAAAGGGAAATTATGAAAATGAAATTGGGAAGAGGGTGTGAAAAAGTTAGAAATAGTTTGAATAGGTGGTCCAAACTTGAATTAACCTTACTTCACAGTTTGCATTAGGTTTGGCCCTGGGTCACTTTTTTCATAAACACCCGAGACTGACTGACCCCTTTGAGAGAGGAGTCACCCCAGCCAGTGTTCCGAGGGAGGAGAGTTCCAAACCCAGAAGGCAGAGGGATAACCACCCCTAATGACTCTCCAGGGCGGCTTACCTCAGCCCCTCTGAAGTCACCCGAGCTCTCCTCCTGTACCAATGGCCTTAGGTGGAAGAGAGAGCAGAGGTGTTTCTGTATGACTCTTCTCTAAAGCAGGGTCACCATCACATGCCCACCAAATTCCAGCAAAAAGAAAAACAATTTGGTAATAAGCGCACAAAGAACATACAGAACTATCTTGAATTCCTATAGTCATGACAGTTGTGGTTGTTCTTTCTAGTCCCACAGTTGACTCTGGGGCTCCATATTCTTCGGTCCTTATTGTTCATCTCCACCGCAGCTGGGCCCCCTTGGTTCTCATTCCAATGATGACAGCAGCGCTCTAGCTGGTTCCCCTGGATCTACAATGACGTTCACGAAATCAAGTTCTTATCACAAATGGATATATCAGTAAAGATATAAATAGGTGATGAAGGTTACCCTTACATTTGCAAGACCAAGGCAGTGGCTTGATCTGTTGTCCTGCTGGTGTTGCAGTTCTTAAGAGCGGTAGCTCTCATCCAGAATATATGATGTCACTCTTTAGGTGTGTGACAATGATTGGTAAATACAAAATTTTATAAACACCTGCAACAAATTAGCTATTTAGTAGATTGGAGGAGATTCAGAATTATCCAAATAATATAGGAATTATTTTCACTCATTTGAACATATGCTAAGATTTCTTGAGGGAGCTAGAAAGGGGTAGAATTATTGCTCTCCATTTGGAAATCATATATGAGGCTTGTCTTAATATGTGATCTTATCATGCATGCCAGGAAGGGAAAACGTTTGCACGTCGCTTTCAAGGAAGTCAATTCTTGAAGAGGAGAGAAAGATAATGATAATGTTGGCCACATACAGGACTTTCACTCTTTCACAGTCACGCCTCGGTCTCGGATGCCATGTCTTTTTTGATGTCTAATGCTTTATTCAAAAACTTATTTTAGAATATCCATGGGGAAGTCATAGTAAGCTGTGGCCGGACGCCATCAGTTTAGCCAGAGTGTTAGGCAAAATCCATTCCATGTTTTTCTTGCCTAACATACAAAAAAATAATTATGTGCACACTGTAAGCAACCAATAGATACAAATATAAATAAATAACATTATCAAACTGTCTTAAAATAAAATCAAAGAAACTTCGGTTAGTTATCTACTGCCTTGAGAGAGGTGACTTGACTTTCTTATTTTTAGTTTTATTTTTTGCTTTTTTTTTTTTCTCAAATGTTTGAAGCAGCATAGAAACTGGGCACAAGGGCACCAATAGATTGTTGCTCGTTCTTAACTGCCCTGTCTGCACTCTGGTAGAAAGAACACTTTAGGCTTTTTTCTTTTTTTTTTTTATTTAATATATTTTATTGATTATGCTATTGTAGTTGTCCCATCTTCCCCCCTCCCCCACCCTGCACACCCCTTTCCCCCCCCCCACAAACCCCCTCTTTAGTTCATGTCCATGGGTCATATATATAAGTTCTTTGGCTTCTACATTTCCTATACTATTCTTAACTTCCCCCTGTCTATCTTCTACCAACCATTTATGCTTCTTATTCCCTGTACCTTTTCCCCCTC